>BMAV01007930.1:161755-202502 GCA_019973955.1 Trichonephila inaurata madagascariensis
CCCCCCCCCCCCCCAAGAAGCCTTTTGCTTGGGCAAGGCTTGTATATATCTATATCGGTGGATATATGGAAGTGCATGGATATTTTATAAATTTTTAAGATGCTACTAAACGTTCGATTTTGTTTTCTCCCTTAATCTTTTAAGAGGGTTTGTCACGGGGAGGAAGGGGGTGTTCTTCGAAGGGAGGGAGGGCAGGGCTGGAATCTTGATTCAGCAGAGAGAAGGTCGCGGGCGATATGTTTGAAAATGTGCAGTGGCAGATTTTGCCGAACATAACTCTTATTCCTTTTTTTTTCTCTTTTTTTTCGGTGAAGTGTTTCGAATTCGATTTCTTGATGAGTGTATTTCGAATAACGTAGGGTTCTATGTTCTATCTCCAACAGGAGTCGGAAGCTTGGAACATTTATCATGTTAAGCAAGAGGAATTTCGAATGTTAAGTAGTACGCTTTTACGGAAAGACCAAAGCGATTTTGCGCGTAAAAGAATGAGCTTTCTGGAACATCTAGAATTAAAAAAAAACTATGCGCTTGTTTATTTTTTGAAATGGAATAAATATAATCAAAGGATACTTTTTAAACTTGAAGTCAGTTAGTAGCGTACACAAGCGTGGTTTTGTGGGTGCAAACCCTCCCACAGACCAACAGATTTTTTAAATTTTTAACATAAAAATTATATCGAAGTGCCTTCGTTTAAGTTTTTTAAAACATAACCTATCCCATGGAAGTAATATATATACACCTTTAAAAGTCAGGAATTTATTTTTAATCTTCTTACTTTTTTTATGCAGTCCTTTTTGTATTGTCTTAAAAAACTTGAGTAACTAAAAATAAGTTTGTTTTAATTTCATAAACTGCCAAAAAGGACTAAATATAGTTTAAAAGTAATAAATACGAAAAAATTTTCGCTTGATAAAAAATGTTATAATGTATTAACTCCCATTTTTTTCTTCTAAGGCTGTCTTCGGTAAAAGTGTAAGAGCTTGAACTAAACGCGAAGCACATTTTCAGACCGAAAAATGCGTCAATTTCCATGGAAATTTGCAATATCTTAGCTCATACCTCTGTTAACAATATAGTGTTTTTAAAACTTTCAAAATATTCCATAAATATTTTCTTTTTCGTTTTAATACGTGAAGCCCATTTAACATTACGATATAGGAGAAAAAACACGAAACACATTTTATACCAGAAAAAGTGAATCAATTCAGTTAAAAATGGGAAGTATGATAAAAAATACTGCTCTTTAAAGGATAGAGAAGACAGAATATCATATTGATTTTTCATTTCTTTTATAACTGAAAAAATGTTCCAAATTCGGGTCCTATTCTTTAATATTAACCGAAAACAGCCTTAAATTTGTAAGAATTGCTTAAATAAACGCTAAATTATCCCATTTTCTTTCTTTTTTTTTTTTTTTTTTTAAATTTAACATTTTTGTTTTACCCCAATTTATTTTTAAATCAGTGTTGAAATTACCTTTGGAATACGAATATTCTTCTAAGACCTAATTATTGAAAGCAACATAAATATTGAGGCCTTCAGCAATTCCAATATACTTGCAATAAAGTACTGCAACATCAATGAAATAAAGGAAATCATTGCTAATTTTTATGTATAAAAGTGCAAGGCAAAATTTGTTTTTATATACTCAGCACAAAAATCATTTTATGACTGAAAAAAAACACCTATTTGATACATATTTTAATAAAATACGACATGAATGCGGTTATAGTAAGAAGATCTAGTAAAGTTAATTTTAAATATATAATTATTGTATTAATTATAAACATTATTATATTGTTTAATGTATTAATTACTTTATTTTACATATATCGGTAAAAAAAAAAACTTACTTGTATATAAAATGATATCAATGAATAATATATCTGTAAGATATAAAATTGTGGGATATTGGAAGGCCGAGTAATATCCTTTGAAAACTTTAAAATACTTTTAAAAACCCATTGAAAATAATTAGAACCTTCTTTCCTTAGTAGAAAGAAGGAAAAAAAGTTCAATTAATCAAACAAGTCGCTACAAGAACACTTTTTATTGATTTCTTGTTCGTATCTGATCCAGTTTTTGAAAGAGAACAATTTCAGCGACAATTAATAAGCTCCAGTAGCAATCTTAGTTATTAAAATTAACTGCAGAATGTATTTGTTGAAATCAATCAGCGATTCCTAGATGATAACACTTAGAGCAATAAAAAAAATTCTCATTATCGATGACGATACCCATAACGATATTTGAATCGTTTCACGCATCGCGAATTGCGAACAAATCTACGAATGGTCTGCTCTTTCATTGAAACAAATAAATCTCGAACCGGAGACTTAACGAAGAATTTTGATGAACCAATCAACGTTCTTTATTTAACAAGCAGGCGATTAAAGCCCGCGAATGAATTCGATTCTTTAATTTTGTATATTCTTTATATGTTGTTCTATGCTACGGTCATGATTAACTTTGGAGCAAGAATTTGTTCCGTGGAGAAAAAAAAAAAAAAAAAAAGAACCACGGAGATAATTAAAGCCGTAGTTCTGATGAGATGATAAAGAGTTGGATTTATTTATATTTTTATTTTTAGAACCAGGGATTAAGAGGAATTTAATTAGGACTAGAGATCGGTAGCAAACAGAACAACTCAGCACAAAGCTCCAGTTCTGAGAATTTTTAAAACAGAAGCAACGGTAAAAATTTAGTTGTATTCTTCTAAAAATTCCAAGCGCCATTTTGGAAAAGAGAAAATAAAAATTCAAAAAACTCGTGCCGCCTGAAATTAATTCTGTAATTTCAACTGATTTTTGAAGAGAAACGCTGTTCATCAAAAGACATTTAATAATTGATTCTCAAAATATCTTTTGTCTTTTCGCTGAAAGTGTTTGCTTTGTAGTTTTAGGTATAAATAATTTTTGAAACGCGTGAATAAACAATTGAAATGTATTAGATGGATTTTTCATCTTTCTAAGTAAAAATAATAAAATGTTAATTGCAATTATGCATTAAAATATATATCGTATTAAGATAGTTATTTAAAGCATTTTGCGATTCGCTTTCCCATTCACCTACAAAATTTTTCAATTTTTTCGCTTAATATCAATATTTTCAATTTTGATATTATTATGACTCCATGCTGTAACTAATTTAAACTTTTTTTTTTCTTGAATAGTAATCAAAAGTTTACAAATTTTGGAATATTTTGTGAAATTATTTCAACAATTATATTGAGAAAAATCCTTTTAGTAGTAATTATTTTTAAACTTCTTACTCCGGATATTATAATCATACCTACTTTAAGATTTATTTACAATTTTTCGGAAGAGCTAAATTGAATAAAATATATATTTCAACGGAATTAGGAAAAAAAAATTTCGCAACATTTTTGAATAAATATAACTTTACAACAAATACTCAAGCTTTAACTTCATTATTTTCTTCCAAAATATTTAGGCATAAATTTAAAACAAAACGTTTTGTCGATGCTTTAAAATGTATAAAGTATTCAGATATATACATACATAATATTGAATTTCCTTTTGACTTAAGAACATATCTTTGATAAACACATTTAAAAAAAAAAATTTATTTTTTTAAAAAAAGGGAATCAAACATTCTGTTTAATATTAGAAATTTGACAATAAAAAAAGGAAAATTAGCATTACATCCTTTTTTTAATCTTTGTGTATATTATTTTAAATCGGTGTTTCCCAAACTTTTGACATATGTGTACCCCCTTTTATAATTTTTGTAACGTCTCGTCAAGAGAAATGGATGTATTTGAATAACTGTCAAAGTATACATTTATTTTATCTTTTTTTTATGACATACACAAAATAATAAGAAGAAATAAAACTATTCATAATAAAATGTGAATAAGAGTTATATTATTAACATTTATATGGATTGATGAGAAGGAAGAAATTTTGTTTTGACTTAACTCATGAGAACATAGAATTAGGCCTCAGTTAAGCAGGGTGCAGTGCATATCCGGTGCAACGTGTACTTCTACCAAACTCTCCTCGTACCCCTGGGGGTACGTGTACCAAACTTTGGAAAACACTGTTCTAAATAATTAAAACATTTTTAAATGAATTTAAACCCATATGC
Organism: Trichonephila inaurata madagascariensis; assembly: GCA_019973955.1. Lineage (NCBI taxonomy): Eukaryota > Metazoa > Arthropoda > Arachnida > Araneae > Nephilidae > Trichonephila > Trichonephila inaurata. The sequence goes on from BMAV01007930.1 coordinate 165,866, forward strand.
AAGCAAACTGTTAAAACGCGTTTTAACGATTATTCAAATACCTAATGTATATGCCACCTCCAGTAAACTGCCGTACCTTTTTATATATTTTAATTGACATTTCATTGCATTATGTATGAATGCTTTTAGTTGCTGTTTCACTCTGCAACAAGTTATTATGCGTTCAAAAACGAATTCGTTTTTGTTTTTTTTTGCTGTTTTTTGATTTAGATTGGCAAACGCATGAAAACTGATAAGAAACATTTCCTTCCGGTTCCTTCAAAAAATGAGATTTACTGATACGAAAAAAAAAAACCTTAAAATCGCTGGAAAAATCCGCTTCCTTTAACATCCCCCCCAATATCGTCAAAACAACACCCCCCCCCCCGCCCCCCCCCCCCCAAACCACACAGATTTGAAACAAATAATCTTGACTTCATAAAAAAATCCTCATCCTCACCCCATATAACACCCAATCACCTCCCCGTTTCGATCATGGGTTGGATTTGTGAGGGGGTAGAGGGGAGGGAAGATCATTCAATAATGAGCTGCTCTCTCCCATCCCCGACCATCCTGATCGAATCGGAAACGGCAGACGAGATAGATATTTGAGGCCCGATGTCAGCTTGGACTGTTTCCAGAATTGGGACTGACAATTGCATATGAGCACAGAAAAAGCACTTTAAGAGGGGTTGAGGGAGGGGGTGTATAAGATCTAATAAATAATACTTCGGGCATTCTGCCACCCTAAACGCTGCCAACTTGGCGACAGAAGCAACGCGCGTTTCATTGTCTCCCTAGTCTGTTACGAGAATGACTTCCCGTTTCTTAAGAATGGGTGGTAGTACTACTATGATTGCGCTTACTATAGGACGCGAGTAGTACAATCGGTTGTAAATGCCCACTCTAGGGTGATCAAGGTCGCATTAAGTGACTTCTTAGAGGCAAGGGAGGGTCTTGGAATGTCGCCAATGTGTGCGCTTTTTGAAACGGTTCCATTTCATTTGGCATTCATTTAAGGGGCATTGTGGTTCTGCCCTAGCAGGACTTTATTGTGTTACACATATAGTTTAAAAATGAATTCTTATCCAGTTACGATTCAAATAGGGTGCAGATTATTCATCGGTTTTTTTTTCTTTATTAACAAGTCTGTGGAATAATTTTATATCGGCTGTCAGGGTTTTTAAGAAAACAAATTTGGAACTAATACAACAATTATATGTTTAACTTTATAATCTTATTTCTTAACAAGACACTAAAAAATAGTATCATTCTAACCTCCTTTTTAAGAACCTCTATTTTGTGAACTTTTTCCTGATACTGGTTGATACTAGTAAATGTTGTTACAGTGAAATAAGTTCAACGCGAAAACGCTTAAGACGAAATATCGGTTAAAGCGAAATAATACAATGACCTCGACAAACTTCTATGTATTTTTATATATTTTTCTCTTAACACGAAACGAAAATCGCTTAACACGAAAAGATTTCCCTTCTAGGAAACGGAGGATATGTAAACTGAGCCGACACTTAATGAAATGTTTGAGAAAATGTCCGTATTATTGAACTCTCCTACTGTATCATTGGAAAAATTCGTTGCAGAAGATGTTGATAATGTGAGTACAGCCCTAATTGGGGCAAGCAAACACATTCTGGGGGTTGTTCAATGCTCAAAAAATATTATTGATTCGGATGAGGAAAATGAAATGAATAATGCAGCTTCTGTCCCCATGTCATCTAAAATGAGAAACATCATGAAAAGTATGCGCAATTACTTAGACACACATTCCAATGGTGAAATGAATAACAAAAGAAACGACATAGAACAATTTGTTGACTATTTGATGCTGAAATAAGACAATTTCTAAAAACTCAATAAATGTTTTGTTTTTTAAAAAAAATTTGAAAATTAATTGTGTTCAATTTCATTCCATTCTCGTAAAAGTTTTTGTTTCATTAATTTTTATTAAATAAATGCATATATACATATTTAAGAAAATAAAATATAACTCTAATAAACTTAATTTTGTTGAATATATGCTTTTTTTTTTACACGAAGAAATATTTCAGTCCTTTCAATTTCGTGTTAAACGATTTTCACGGTATATCTTTTGACGGGCTGTAGATCCCTAACCGATTATCGTGCTATCCTTCCGCACACGGCTGCTGTCAAGAGCATGATTACTTCATCTCACTTGACTCTATATAAGTCTTTATATCGCATTGCGGTTCAAGAAGTTCAAAAGAGTGTACAAATCTTAATTCAAAAGCAACAATTTCAGACTACATAAATACATAAAAGAGGTGTGAAGTGGATAACTATACATGAAACCCTTATGTACGCATCACCAAATACATAAGGTATGTGTTCAGAATCATATCATTGTCAGGGGAGTGAAAAAAAAACACTTTTATAGTAAGTAGCTATGTCTAAGAGCTAGAATTGTCAATGAATGTCAGTGTCAAAGAATGTCACCTACCCTTCTGGGCAGTTCTAACAACCATACCCCTATTGTTGAAACACCTGTGTATGGATCCAATTTATCAAAGAGGTATCAATGAGACAGTTCAGAGGATACCACTTATCGACCTGCCATCTCTACAGGCTAAGTGAATGTGTCCCCCATCTGGAAAAGACCCCCCTTGGTCATTTTTCAAAGGTGGACATCAAGATTGACCCTTAAGGGTTCAATTCCATTTCGTCCAAGGCATCTTGGAGACATATGGTTTTCAAACTCTTGCAGACCATTAAGACCGAAAACCAACTAATGGTCATGGGGTTGTATTGTTCAGTGTCCCCTATTTCAAAAAGGATCATCAATACACCTCACAGCAGGCCTTTTTTCCCAGTACAAATCCCCACCTGTATCTTAGGTATTCACATGCCTTGACGTGTCTTTTCAAGAAACTGGTTGGTATCAGCAAAATACTCAAAAACGTCGCTTGGGAGTGGGAAAGAGAAATGCAATGATACCTCGACTTTCACGAATTCGGTGTTACGCGATTTTCAGATTTAGTCGATTCGTCTTGTTTCTTTTTTTTTTTTTTTTCTTCTTTCTCGTCAAAACAGTGCCAGAGCCTGATGAAACTGGTAACATAATTGAATAAGTTGTCGATCTGGCCAGAGGCAAATAAATTCAGAAGTGGATAGTGATGACTGTCAAGAACTGCTGGATTCCCACAATCAGCTGACTGTGAACTCACAGAAATGCATGAGTAAGACATTGAAGGACTTGAGTCTAAGCCCAGTCCAATCAGAAAATCGAATGACGGTTGGGAATTTGACTGAAGGCTTCAGTTTATTTGAAAAGGGGGTTACAAATAATTTTAGAAAATACTTGCTCTTTCGAAGAGTATTCTTTTATCAACAAAACAAGAAATAATATATATATATATATTAAAATGCTACGAAGAAGTTTTGTGGGAGAAAAAAAAAATCTTTGAGCTAGCAGTCGAGTCGTTGGGTTTTATGAAGCCTTCTGCAACAAAATAACTTCGGCTCGCGATTTTGTACGCGTGTTGTCTAAGATTTTTATTAAACATTTTATTTAAAAAAAATTATTTTCTCTCTACCCCAAACTAAAAATAAATTATATGTGAAATCATAACCCGACTTACGCGATTATTCCTCAGCCTCACCTATTGCTAAGTGGAGGGTATTTCCGTTTATATATGCGCTATACCTCAACAGTGTAAATTGCAGTGGCTCGCTCACATAATGCTTCAACAAAATTCTCTGCTAAAAATGAGCTCTGGTTGGAGTACGATTTTTAATTCTTGTGAGAGACTCATACAAATATCTCACATTTAAAAACATCTTAAATCTGTCATTTAAGACTGAATTCTAAACCCTTTTTCAAAAAGAAAATGGCTTCGACGTTAATATGGCATTGTAACTTTTGGAGCAGTAGATATTTCAATAAATATTTCTAACCCTTGAATAAATAACGTTTTCTACGTTATAATGCCAAACGAGTTTCACATTTTATATGCTTAAGTGGAAAACTGCATAGCCATGGAATTTTTTAAAATAAATTTTTTTAAGAAGTTATGTCATAAGGAATAGTAAGCTGTAAAGTCGCGAGCCTAAATGAAAATTATCTGAAACATATTTCAAGTTATGACGGAGGCGGAATTTTTGTAAATAATAATAAATCTTAATTTTCTTTTTTTTTCCCCTCGATACTTTAAATTGAAATAACGACTTAATAGTGGATCAATTGAACAGAAATTCATTTAAAAATCTTTGTTAATTTCATGCACATAAAAAGAATGTGCATCTTAATACTTTTACTCTATAACTTCTGTATTAGCAAAAAAAAAGAATAACTACTAGAATAAGACAATCATACAATAGAATACATATGTATTTTTCATATAATGAACACTAATTATACACATATACAAGCATTGAATTATCGTATGAATCGTTCGAATGAAAATACTTTTCAAAAATATAAATCCGATTAATATAACTTGTTATCCGGAATTGCTATTAACCCTGCATATATCTCGTAAGTATTTTAATATATATATAATACTCATCGATGAATTTACTTTCGAAGGAATAATTTTAAACTACACCACATTAGATTCTACCAAGTTAAAATCAAAAAATGTTAATTCCTCCGTTAATTTTTAAGACAGAAACCAAAATTTCATGATCTTGAAAAAAATTCCTCTAAATAAAATATAACTAATTCAATACAATCCAAAAAATCCGTACAAATCCTTTCCTTCTAAATATCAAAATAAAAGCAACAATTTTTAAAAAAAAAAATATGTATAAACATATTGGATCTCTGTAAAGCGTAAATTTATCCATCAAAACTCTTTAATTCTCCTTTAATCGACGCTTTCGAATGAACAATTTCTTTTTTTATTTTTCTTTCCAAACTGAATGGTGACAAATGCATCACAAAACTTTGAGTTTCTAAAATAGGAAGATAAATAAAATGTATCTGAATTAAATCTACAACGCGACCACGAGACATTACTTCAAGAAACTTCGTAAAAGCACCAATCTTACTTTCAAAAGAAGAACTTAATTTTATATATAACCTTGATCATACACGTTAATACCTAGTAATAGAAATCTAACCTGAAATTCTCAATAATTCCAAATTTAAAGTGAACAGTTTTTACAAGAACTCTCATAGCCACTTTTAAATACACCCCGTACTGACAAAGAATCTTAAGAGCAAATTCAAATCTGCTTTAGAGAAATATGTGTCCTAGTATTTTTCTATACCAATCTGTACCAGATCCACCTGATCTGGTTTTAATATTTATTTACACATTGCGGAGATTGTATTTAAGATATCCGATTCATTTCTGATTTATAATATATCTACAAGCAACCAGACAGAGATCTTTAATCGAAGAATTTGAGGGCATGGGTTATTTTATAAAATTATATCAATATCTTGGTAGATGAGAAAATGCGTATATATAGAGATTTGCATAATAAAATTTAAAAAAAATTATGTGTTTACTTAACGCCAGTGTAAAATTGATACATTAAAGTCAGCTAATAAGTTTCCGTAAACAAAATATTTTTTTAATGAGACAAAAACACATAGTTATAGAATATGCAATGCATTTCTAATATTTATATTCTTTTTATGCAATTTGTTTTTAATGATAGACTTGCATTTTTATGACGTTATCTAACAATTTGATTTTCTTAACACTTTCTTTTACTACTCTAATACTTCGGTTGGAAATAAATGAAAGCATTACTTCTAACAAACTCAGACACTTAGTAACACAAAGCGTTAAGAGTATGCGAAAGCAATACTGAAACGTGGACAGCCAGTTTGGAAACTTAAGATGACTTTTTCTGACTAAAAGAGCTGCGCGAACAAAACGAAATCCGTAAAATGCTTCCATTTATTTATTTTTAGAAGGCTGTTTGATTAAATAGAATCCCTCTTTATACAATATATATTCTTTCTCTCTCTCTTCATCATAGATTAAAAATTCCTTACAATACAATTCTTAAAAAACATCTAGTGAACACTAGAATTTAATACTTTTTGACTCTTCTTAATCAAAATTGGTTGAATAACTACATTTTTAAGTATAAATAATTTCATTATTTGCTATGGAATACGACCTTTTACGCAGTTTAAGCAATTGCAATCAAGCAAATTGTATTTTAATAACTCCGTACGATTATTTTAATCTAACCTGCTTTAATTTTGTAATCAATTCCTTCAAAACTCAAATATGTATAAACAATAAATATTTCAGAACTTACTGTTTGATGAGAAAATAAATATATTTCCATCTTATTTGTAGATTTTATTTCATTTTTTGTACTGATCATTATTTTTAAATCCTAAGAATGTTTAGATCAATTGTATTTGTATAATACCGAATTCACCAAAAGTAGGAGAGCATTTAAAGACTGAAAAATTTCTCATTTTTTCTCAAAAATTACCATTATTATAATACATGTATCCGTTTTTAATATAGCGTTTTTAAAATTTCAAAATATTCTATAAACAATTCATTTTTTTCTTCTTTTAATATGTAAAGAGATAACTCATTTACGTTATGGTATAGAAGAAAAAGTGCGAAACAAATTTTGTAGTAGGGGGGGAAAAATGCCAATTCAAATAAAAATAAAAAATGATAAAATAGGTGGTTTTTTCTGTAGTTTAGAGAGGCCAGAAGATAATATTTAAGTTGGAGCATTTGTATATTTGAAAAAAATCTTCGGAATTCGGGTCCTATTCTTCACCATAAGCGAAGCCAGCCTTAAAGACCAATATTGCAATAAATAGCGTAATATTTAAACTATAGAATAGAACTAAATATTACTTGATCGTAGATAGCTATTTAATAAGAATTATTTGCGAACAATTTTCTATCCATTCGTAAAATCGGACGAAATTATTTGTCAACGCGTATGTAAACAATGTTCTAAAATGTAAAATTAATATTCTAAAATACTTAGTTTTGTTACGGGAAATCTTAGTGTCACCAATACAAAAGCAATTTATGTAAATTTATCATGATAAAAAGAACTGTATGTTTTTGAACATCTGAATAATGTAATATATTTTATAGATTGAACTAATTATGCATTTCATGAACAGAAAAGATTTTCCGCATTTTATATTTATAAATAAAATTTGAAAGAATTATTTCAGTTTTGAAAGTCAAACACGGCACACATTATTTTACATTAAGAAAATTTATTTCTATTCAAAGAGAAAAATTCACAATTGGGAAAACTTTGAAGTTATGTGATATTTAAAAAAAAATAAGAGAAAATTGAAAATCTTTCTGAAGTTATTCCGCCTTCGCAAAAAGGAAAAATGTTTATCCGTGGATTGGGTGGATTTAATTTTTCGCTCACTATTCTCAAAATCAAAGTGAAATGTGGTTTTTGAAATAAATAAAATAGTTTCCGTTTTTTTCCTAGAATTTCCATAAATTTGATTAAAAATTTTGGAAACTTAAGCTAAAAGTCAGTTTTGAATTATAAAATTAGGATAACTTTACTTTGATGTTATTTTTTTACAAATTTGCACGTTATAATCACACACACAAAATCCTTAATAAATATTAGTCGAATATGAAGTGATTACGTTTTGACGGTTATTTCCCATATTCTCCCAATAAAAATTTAACAGTCATGAACGGATTCCAAATACAAAATATTATAACGCATTAGTATAGAACCATGCTTATATTTCTATAAGATTTCATGAGTCATACTGCAAATATTACATTTTAAAAATCGACAATATTTCCACTGAATTATTAGTCTCGGAGTTGTTTTAACAAATGCTTTAGATTATATTTGATTTCTTACTATCAAATTGAAACAAATTCTTAAATGAATAATTTAACTCAGGTTTGCCAAATATCATCCCAAAAAGTTCAATTAAAATAATTAATTTCACCATTATGGACTTTTATTTTCAGATGAAGTAAAAACTAATTGGTATACTTTAGGTTGTTGGGGTTTTTTTTCTTATCCCACTACATTGCATTTTTTGAATTTTATTATATTGTCTTATGATATTTATAAAATTATTCACCATATATACACAAGATTAATAGATTCTAAAGATAGAGAGAACAATGTTTAATTTCAATGTAGTAATTTAATTATATATGAAAGCAAGCAACGAGTATTTAAAAAGATTTCAAAATTCTTATAACAAAACTTTTTTTTTTAAAAAAATTAAATCACATAGGACAATATAATCAAATACTTTAAAAATTATATATCATTATTTCGAGGGACTAAAGCTCATAATTTTCAAACATAGCCAATATCAGGGTAAATCGGAAAAACAACTTTGGACTCAAAAATTAATAAATATATATATATTAAATTTCACGTACTACTCTTTACTCTTAATCTCACAGTCAAAATAAAATCTGACGACAAAACATCATTCCTTTTTCCAAACATCAAGTTTTGAAATGAAGCTCGCTCATTTTTTTCGAATTGTTCAAATAAAAATGAAATCGTTCCGAACTTGGGGAACTTGAAATTAAGATAATAATCTGGGCTTAATTTATAACATACAATTGTTAATAAATTTTATTCCTGCTTCGTAAGAATACTTGAGTACATCTTTTTTTTTATCATAGTTATTTTAAGAAAATTAATTTAAAAGTAGTTAAAATACTCATTTCCTTTAACAAAAATTTAAAAAAAAGGAAAATTTAGTCTTTTTACGGTTTTAACATTATTTCGATCTAAGTTAAAATGCTTTTTAACAATTTAGTCTTAGCAAAAATAATCCGTAAAAAAGTTATAAATATTTCATAACTTTTTAATTACATAGATTACAAATTTTAATAGATAACGAATTATACATAATAAATTTTGAGTAAACGCAATTTTTAAAAAAAAATTATGCTTTTTTTTAGTATTATATATCATGTCTCGCAATTTTTCCAATAAAGATTATTTAAAAACACTTTTATTACTTCTAATTTCCCTAAAATTTGCAGTGGGTTAATTTGGCACTGGAAAAATGTATCAAAAAATGACACTTTGCAGACTTAATATATTCCACTGAACATAGATTCATTTTCAACACTACCAATCCTATGTTAGTTGATTAAAACGCACGAAATAAATATAACTTACGTAACAGCAGAAATTTTCGTTGTATATTATTGTAGACATCGAAATAATTACTTTAAAACAGATAATCCAAATTAAAACTATTCATCTAAATCGACTTCACATCACAAATATACTAAACCCTACACAACAGTCACAAGTTCATTTTTTTTTTTTTACTTTTTCGACTGTTGCCAAATCTTTAAATACCTGTAGTACGAAAATTCGCATTGTCAATCAACGTTCTACTGTTTTGACTCACCCACCAGACTATGAAAGACCCCCACGCCCTTCTATAGTCCACTACAGACCATTTTACGCAAACTGGAATCTATTCCAAACTCTATCAAAAACAAAAATCTAATCAAGCAGATGATTTTTCCTCAGATAATATCACCCCATCCGAAAGAATTCTACCCTTGTGGTAATACTCTCTCCACCCCCTCGGTCCGGTACTTAACTTAACCATCCAATAGAGAATAAGATTTAATTTACTAAGAACCCTACAACACACTCAGATAAATTGAAAGCAATGGGCCTACTATCCCTTTCCCGGCGCGGAGGAGTGTTATTACAGTGCCGATAAGGTTATGGATGAAGGAGAGTGAGCCTCTCACACGCAAACGGTCTCTGCTAATGTTCGACCTAACGGCACATAAAATTGACGAAAAAGCCGTTACGCTTGTTCGACTGCACGGTATTAGCTCTCATAGGGGTTTTACTACAGGTGTTCTTGTCTAATTTGTAACATCTGTTTGTGAAAACAAAAGGCAATTGCCGCCAAAAAGCGTTCTCGCTTGTTTCAAGTGGGGGAAATGTTAGAAAGTTTTTCCCGTTTACATTCACTTCACGCTCCTTCTAGACTGAAAAATTCTTAAGTTGTAGAAAAAGAATAATTTGTTTGTTGTTCTTACCAGGGTTTCGAACCGGAACTGAACCGAAAAAAATTATTGGTTTTATTTCGGTTCGATATATCTTCAATAATTTTGTTACTGTAACCGACTTCTCAATATTTTCTAATTGAACATCAACCCTATAATTATCACCATTACAAGCGTCAAGCAATGAGGGTAAACATAATCATAAACCTAATTGTCCAATGTGCGGTTTTGATAATAGGTAACAATGCCAATGCTCGCCGTTCTCTGCTCAAAGCTCATATCGTACTAGCTGGTTAATTGTGTCCATTCACATAATGTACCAATTAAACGAATAAAATCTTCTAAATATTGATAAAGTTGTATTTTTTGTTTAGAAAGAATTATATCTTTAGTACAAATAAGAATATATTTAAAATAAAATTATTCATTCGGAAATGAACCGAAAACCTTTATTTTGGACGGAACGAAAATCAGAACTGAACCCCGATATATACGGGTTTTTTTATAATTGGATTGGAACGAAAAAAATTATGGTTTGAGGAGCTCTGATTCTGACTTCGTATATTTTTCGAATGTGTACTTTTAAGAACAATATACTCTAATTTAGCTCATTTTGGTTAACTCCATATCGTCGTTGTCAAACCAATACCTGCTACATGCAAAAAGTATAACTTTTTGAGATAATTTTATTTGCCAATGTTCTGACTGATGCACACAATATACTTTATTAGCAACCACAGTTCACCGTATAATGCTTAGAGTAATGATTCGCAGCCATTGTGCAGCGGTACTTGTGCGTGGGCCGTCATTTTTTTTTTAAATTCTTAATTATACTAACTTAACGTTAATTCCCTAATTTAGAAATAAAAAAAAAATAATTGGGTTCGTAATCCATTCGTGATAACGAATACATCTGTTCGAGATTTAACTTCAAACCTTCGAAAGAGTCCATTAATTTTGGATTAAAAATTAGAGGCGATTATCCCATAATAGTAAAAAAAAAGCTTTAGAAATATTGTTACAACTTTATGCATCTTATTTACGTGAATTCAGATTTTCAGCATTAACAAGTATTAAAATGAAAAAAATCTCGAGACTTTTAAAATGTACTTGATGAAATAAGAGTGTCATTATCATTTTTACGACTAAATTTTCACAAAATTATCAAAAATCATAAAGCTTAAATTTTGCATTAAATGTATTCTTATAAGGAATTTGTAATTGATTACTCAAGCATTTTGTTGTCTTTGTCGTACATATTATTTTGTTTAACATTGAAAATTATTATCATAAGTTATTTTATATAGTGTATAACAAATAAGTAAAATTCTTTTAAACTTATTTCATGGTTATATTTTGTTTAACTTATTTACCGCCAAATTTTGAAACTATACCGTAACAGAAAACTGTCGATAATCACTAGCTTAGTGTCACATAGCAGTCTTTTTATACCAAAATTTGCCTAGTAAACTAGGCATAATAGTCGAAATGTCCATAAAGTACACATAGCAGATATTGGCTTGACATCGACAATACATAAAGATTGCACTAATATTCATTGAAGGATGCTTTTGTTGATAAAGGGGGGGGGGGGAGAAACAATACCATAATTTAAATTTGCTTTATCGATAAAGGATATTCTAAAAAAATATGGTAAAATTATTGGATAATTTAGGGTATTTCGATGTAAAGCGTTAAGATTTTCAAAAGAAGTAATCAAATACAAATACTTAAGACAAACGCATATCATAAGCGCAATATTTTTATCATGTATAAAAAGGTGCCCTTTTTTAAAATATATAACTAATTATAACCACAAGCACCGAGATTTAATGCGCTAAAACGTAGTTATTTTTAAAAGTAATGCATAATATAAAATATTATTACTTCTCACAAAAATATTTCAAGTACAAATTCGTTTAAGAAACCAGGGCAAAAGATTTTTTTATGTACTAAACTATATCACAAATATATTACCGTGTGTTAAATTTCTTATTGACACTCACAAAAAATACCCACAAGAATGAAAGTTAAATTAAATTTTCAATTTTTTAAAATGATGGTTAGAACGAGAAGTAATTTTGACATATACATTTAATATTTTGAAATTATGTGTATGTCAGAATATTTACATTTAATTCTTATATAAAATAAAGTAAATTTATTTTATTTTAAATCAACTTAGATGTTTTTTCCACATTAAACCTACTAGCTCAATAAAAATCTCGTTTTAAATTTCTAGTGTACGTTATTTATATTTTGTTTCGTGTTGCAATTGTAACTATTCTTTGCAATAAATATTCTCTGAAATATTTATAAAATAATTTATATTACCTCTCAATAAAACCTCCAATCTGTTTTAAAAATTTAACTATCTAAGGAAAATAGTATTAAGATATTTTTAAAAAAAATTATGTGTATAATATAATGGATTTTTATTTTTATAAAATGAAAATGATTTTACGCTGTAGTTTTCATGAGAAATATTTCCAAAAATGTGTACTTATAGAATAATTTAGCGCACATACACACAAATTGTTAATATAGTGGAATATTAAAGATTTAGAATTTCGCTTTCTCAATATTCCAATTTTAATAAGCCTCTTAAATTAATAATCATAACCTTATAATCTTTCCAATTAAAATCTATTTCATTTGATAAATTTATTATAAGTAATTTTACAATAAGCAATTCACTGTTAATTAGCTAAAATATTAGATTTCAATTTTGAAAACTAATTTGATAAAGTACCTTACGTGATCTAATCCTTAACTCTTTGATTAAAATAATAATAAACGTTTGATATGTTGAAGCGTTTCGTTAACGCTACTGTGTTAATAGACATGTTAAACTAAAATTTTATTTGTATTCAAATACAAGGGTTTCAGAAACACTATTTAAATAGATAACGTAAAAAACTTAGCTAGAAATATTATTAAATATTTTACTACACTCCTATACGATAGAGAATCTGTGAATCACTATAATCAACAGATAACTACTTTGTGCAATAATTTATGAGGAAAAAGAATCAAATTTATAGATTTTTCTCTTAGTGATTACTATTTTGACGATGTTATACATTAGATTATACATCTTGTCTATGATTTAAGATCAAATAATCAACTGTGTAGGTTAGAATTCTTTTGAAAACCTTTATAATTTTTTTCTTCAAATTGCTATATTCTATTTAAATGTATTTTGAAAATTGAGGAGTCAAGCAATTTTTCCCGGAAGAACAAAAATATTAGTCACCCTTTTTTCAAGTGAGATAAATACAAATGATTGCATCTTATAATCTCTGTTGCTCTTTTAGTGTCTTAATTTCATAGTGTATATGAATCTGAGAATGAATCTTTTAATCATGTTTTTTTGTTGTTAATTTTTGCTATGTTTCGAAAAAATAACCTAAATAGTGACTTCAAATTACTTTACACTAGAGGTCTTCAACGTTCCATGCTCGAGGACATAATAAATTCACATTAATTCGCGGGTCACACGACTGTCAAAAAGATATTGTAGTCAGGAAAGTGAGATTCGTTTGAAAGATTGGTATATGTGAGATGGTGTTTACAGATTGGTGTATATATATATATATATATCGATTGCAGAAAAAACTTAAATGGAATCGAATTAAAATTCCTTGCAAGTCCATCTTATGCATAGTCACACACAGATTTTTTTTTTTTTACATTTAAAATTATTAAGATTTTTGAAAAATTTGCCATTATCAATAAATTTTATTTCAATTAGATGTCGGACACATCAGTGTTTTACTTTGTAAGAAGAACTGAAAAAATGGTGTTTTTCACAACAAAATCAGACAAGGCAGTTTTTATCTTAATGTCTTCAGCGGGCCATGAGTGGCCCGCGGGCAACGTGGGTTGAAGACCCCTACTTTACACATTACATGGTTTCTTTTAAGTTTGTTACATACTCATGTCTCAGTTTTTTTTTTTTTTTAACAAAATAGACAAATTCAAAATATAAAGAAAAAAAACAAAGTAAGGACCTCAAACACAAGAAAAAACAAAAGTAGTTACATCTGGATTTTTTTATTCTTTTTTTTCAATATGTAATTTTTCCAAACGCTACTTAAATGAAAATGTTCTTATGTGCTTTTTTTTTTTTTTTTTTTTTTTTTTTGCCATATGGTTTGAAACATATCATTTTTTTTTCTGGCGCTATTTACAAAAAAGATGATATTGCCATTCATAAAACAATTTTCTTTCCTCTTTTTCATTTTATGAATGGTTATTATTTACAAATGAATTTGTAACAGAAAACAGCGCTTGGATGAAATAATTTACAAATGATAGACAAACATAACATTTATCCTCTGTAAATAACAGTATTTACAAAATCAAACAAAATATGAAGGTGACTGCAAAACAAGGTTAATTTGGATCCAATAAATAATAATTATCTGATATAATGAACTATAGTTTGGATAGAATTTTCTACTAAATATAATAACATTTGAGGAATTGTCAGGACATTCTAACAATTCCCTTTATTGCAAAATTTACTACAATGCAATAGAACCCGATTTTTAGAGGCAATCAACCAGTGTTTTACAAAATACTATCTAAAATAAAAATAAAAAATAATGCAATCATTTACTAAAATTACGAGAAATGCTAAAACAAATTTATGAAGCTGTGTTCCGGTACAAATGAATGCTAAATAAAAATAAACAATGTTTCATTTTTATGCGATATTTGAGTCAAAGAATCTAATTATAAGAGTCTAAAGACGATTGCAAATACAGCAAAATGAACTTCCTAATCAGAATTTTAGATAGGAAAATATATGGTCTCTTAAATACTTCATAATTTTCCGCGTGAGCATCCATAATTTCAACTATTGTGCTACTGCATTTTGTTCTAAATAATTGAGGTTCTATTGCATTTAGAATAGAGATAAATATGTAAATATATTTATACATATATATATTTAAAAAAAAAAACAAAACTCTAATATATTTTGACTAGAGTTTTAGTAAAGTAAATTCCTTTAATAATTGTTAGCTCATTATAAAAAAACATGGAAATTGCTGGTTTCAAAGGGGATATATAGCATTGTTAAGAAAAATATTGCCAATAATGATGTAGTGAAAATTATTAATTTCATGAAAATCTTTCTACATCGAAATAAGTATGAAATTTCAATTATTGAAGACTAGAATCAAAATTTTAAAAAATAAACTAAATTTTTAACTATATATATTTTTAACAAAAAATATGTTAATACTGGTTAAATCCTTAGTGATCCTTTGAAAGTTTACTTAATTTAAAAATGGATACATAAAAACATAGATCTTTCTAAAATAAAGTCCATTCTTTCACGTTCAAAGGAACAATTTACTAAGTCAAAATTTTGCCTTCGCAAACTATTTAACCATTATAAAATACAATAAAATTTTTAGTATATCAGAACCAATATGAAATATCAGAACGAAAAAAAACAACAACAATAAGACCGGATATTGATATTTATTTTTTCACATTTGAATTTTGAAATAATTGTGCGTTTCAAAGGATTCGATATGAAGCAATTAGTAGTTCTGAAGTTGATCAAATATAATAATCAGATCTAAATTCTTATGCGTATGTTTTACGTATTCATTTTTTAGCGTAAAGGTTTGGTTAAATCAATTAAAAAGATTCGAAACTCTTAAAATCAAGTTTCGGGCAATTAAAACATCTAAAATTTCTCGGTTAAATTTTCCAAATCAACCCTGTTTTGCAGAAACAGAATTTGGAAAATATGGAGGAATCACAATATGTGCAGGGAAAAGATGTTTTCTCTCAACACTTTATTTACATATTGAAATACTGGCCACCCAAGTGAAGGGTTAGCAAACACGACAGCCTTTGCACAATTCATCATAGCGAATATTTTATAAATCTTGGTCTCTTTTAAAATGACTATTTTCAAGCAAATACTGAAGGATAAATACCAGGTATTCCAATAAAAAAATTTACTATTTCATGATACACAATTCAAAAAATAAAAATACTTGCAAGATACTTCTATTAATCAAAAAACACATCAAATCATTAAAAACACAACTAAAACCGACCACTAAAAGTCATAACACGTCAAAAAACAAGTTATTTTTTTACTTTTAAAAACAATTTTCACTTTTTTTTTCCATTACAAAACATGATAGTAAAAAAGTTGCCGAATAAAAAGTTTACTAAATCAGATAAAACGCATTTTTTTTTGTTTTGTTTTTATCCTTTCCATCAAATATATTTTTAGATAGTTACTAGATACTATCTACATCTCTAAATTTTGTCTGTGGGGCAACAAAGTTGCCACATTTTTTTTTTGTTTTAAACTTTTCATTCGCTTAGCTTAGAAGGGGAAAAGTTTGTTTAAGGCTACTTACATGCCTGTCTTCGCCGAGTGTCGAAAAGTCCAGTGTCCAGTTTGCCACTCGGACCATGGGTCCCAAGTGTCACATGATTTCTTTTCACAAAAGTCAAGCAGAGTCCCAGCATCACATATGAGAAAGCGGCATAGTTCCGGAACCCAGAGTCTCTACTCCGGTGTAGTGTGATTGCATCTGGAGGCGATTTTGTAGATTGGGATCACCGTCGCCGGGCAGGTACACTTGAATCATGTCCCTGATGGGTAAGTTTGGCATGTTTTCGCTGGGGCAACCCCTCCGGGACTGGGAAAGCCCTACTGGTGGCATCGAACTGGGGCTACTCGTACCACTGGAACTAGGTTCTGGTTTGATGGAGCCTCCCATCGACTGCATGGACGAATACGAGGTCATCGGAACGGTGTAGCTGGACCCTCCGTTCATGTAGGGCACAGGCATCGACGATGGGGCTGTTGTCATGGGGCTGTGCATGCCACTCATGTCATATCGTGGGTAAAGTCCGCTGTTGGACATCTGGTAGCTGGATGCATGCTGAGAATAAGCATGGGCAGCCTCATGCATCATACTCTGGTACCCGTTCGGCATGTAGCCATTCATCTGGTACATATCGCTCCTGACCTGCGGTACAGCGCTGGTCGCCGTTCTAGAATCTCCCTGCAGTAGACCCCCAGCCATCGGATATTTATCCTTTTTGAGCAGGGTCTTGGTCTTCCGTCGGGGCCGGTACTTGTAGTCGGGGTGCTCTTTCATATGGACAGCCCTGAGTCGTTTCGCTTCGTCAATGAAGGGTCTTTTCTCTGCTTCGGAAAGTAGTTTCCATTCTGCTCCCAGCCGCTTGCTGATTTCGGAATTATGCATTTTTGGGTTGTCCTGCGCCATCTTGCGTCGTTGGCCTCTGGACCAGACCATGAATGCATTCATGGGTCTCTTGACCCTTTCTGTGTCTTTCTTGTTGTTGCCGGAATTATTGGTGTTGCCTCCTCCGCCGGCATTTCCGTTGCTCGTGAGCGTCATCGACCCTTGATGGCCCTGGCTGTGATTGTTGTTCATAGAACTGGGTGAGTGGTGATTGCTGGTCATGTGATGGTGC
The DNA here is from genome assembly GCA_019973955.1 of Trichonephila inaurata madagascariensis. NCBI lineage: Eukaryota > Metazoa > Arthropoda > Arachnida > Araneae > Nephilidae > Trichonephila > Trichonephila inaurata. The sequence goes on from BMAV01007930.1 coordinate 183,313, forward strand.
TGAGGATGCCCAGAATGGGAATGATGCTGAGGCACCATGCCGCCTCCGCCGACTTTCAGGTCGGAGGGGTCCAGTCCACCGGTGTGCGAGACTCCGAAATGATACGCTGCACTGTAATCACGTTCCATGACTGCTGCCAGTGGACTGGCTGCGGTCGCTTGCTGGTCCAGCGAGTGCGAGTGGATGCACTGCTGGCAGGGGCAGGCGCTGCTGGGCCGAATGGTGGGGCTGGGATCCGTTGTTGGAAAAATCGAGTCGCAGAGCCTTGGCGGTTGTGCTGTCAACCTCACAGACCTGTTGCTATCGGCGTTTAGAAAGTCCAAAATAAAATGTTAAAAAGTCCAAAAAGAATTAAAGTCCACGTTTGCGACTTAAGTATCCTGTAGCGGTAAGCATCGGAGCACAAGGGTTAGCACGCGGTTGCTTTCCAGTAGTAAACACAACAGTCAACAAGCTACGGCGTCTCACAATTCAAAACACCCTCCGTCTCTCTACCTTTCACTGAGAGCAACTGAAGCTGGCTGCTTTTCGAGTGTATTGATTGACGTCGACGCGAGGAGGCGGTTCTATTTCAACGCCAGGGAAGCGGGGCTCGCATTGGTCGACTGTGATGTGACGTCGCGTGACGTAGAGCTTTGAGGCGTGACTCCAGAACCTGATGCGGACAGCGAAACAGGGGAACGATTTCTCGCATTTTTTCCCCCTTTTCGGAGCTCACGGATCGAGGAAGGGGAGGGGAGGTTGTTCGGCCTCCCCATTTCAGCTTTTTACGTGATTGAAAAATTTTCTCCAGTTGTAGGGAGATATTGTGGTCGATTTTTGTGATTGTTGTTCGTAATTTTGTTAATTTGTTTGTTCTTTTTGAGTTTTTGGAAAAATCGTACAGGTTGAAATGAGATCGTGTTGAAAAGAATCGATACGAATATGCATTTTTTAATAAAAGAAATAATGTCTACTAGAAAATCATCGATACAGATTAGTTTGCGGGGATCTCAAGCTCTGATTTAATATTTTTTATATGCGAAATTTCATTCTTTTATTTTCTTTTTCATACTGAAAAAGATGAGCAAGATTTATTTTTGCGCGATAGGAAGGATTTCATTAGTTTAATTCTTTCTAACACTCATTTTTATTCCAAATATTTACTGGTACTTTTTCGAAGTGAAAGAATAAGTAATTAAATGTAATTATTTTAATATTTTATTGTTTTAAATCACTCTTTGTAGCATCAAATTTTCTTAAAGATCTTTTAAAAGTACATTTACAAATAATTCCAAATAAATGCTTTTAGCCTTTCTTTGTAATTCTTTATAATACGAAAATTATATATATATTTATGTAAATTTCTGCTTGTATATTGAAATTTACATCAATTTTACGCAAAAAAAAATTTTTTTTTCTTTTTATCTCAATGACTGTAAAATTCGGAAATTTGCAGTTATAAAACTGTGCAAACAAAAGTTGTAATTTTTTCTTTAAAAGAAAAACATTTTGTAGATTCATTTAACATAAAAAATACATGATGAAAATACTGCTTTATGTTGCTTTACATTATTTTTTATATTCTCATTCTATTTTTCTAGTGAGTGAATATTAACGTCGCACTATTCAGCTACACGAGGGCTTTTGGCGATTGTGAACCATGGTCAAGTGACGTGGACGACACCTGAGCTGGCACCTCACTCTCCTAACTACCACACCACACCAACGGGTCTATTTTTCTAGGTAAAATAGCACTAAAGAGATAATGATAATTTGAAAAAAAAAACAACTCAGAAATGCATGCAATTAAAACCAATTGTAATTATATAATATGAATTCGATGTTTTCTCTATGGAATACACAGCTCTTGAAAGGAATAATTTAAACACGCAATATACAATATTCATAAGATTCAAGTTGGTTCATTTTATTTAAGTATTTTTTGGGAAAGAAATACTTTATATTTTCAAATGTATTTTATATAAATTTTTTTCACTAAATTTACTCAGAATTTGTTTTAAAAAAAGACTTTGAAACTCTTTTTTTTTTAAAATTAAATTTGATTAATAACCTAGTTAGCATACAGATACAAGTCGTTTTCTGTAAAACTCAACTATTTTAAAGTAACCGTTTTAATCAAATAATTTTTAAACAGACCCGAAAAGTGCAAACACTTTGTTATTAAAAATATTCATTTCAAAGTAAAACATAAAATACTCTTCCATAAAACACACACACCTATTTAGTACTTTTCCCCCTTGAAAACAAAAAGTAAAAGTAAAATTATTTTTATAAAACTTTTATATTTATGATGTTGTTGTTTGTAGTAGCTATTTAATGAGGTAATTGAAGATAAACAGTTTTAATAATTTGAAACCGATTGCCTATAAACTCTAAATACATTCGTACTCTTGAGAAAAAAGACATTTTAACACCCTATATAGTTTAAGCACAATGTTTTAAGTCAAAGCAATTGTGAAAAAAATGTGCCACTTGGTCGCTTTGCTCCTGTCGAGCTATGGGTTCGAATCGTAGTGTCATAAAGACCTTCCGTGTAGAGGCGCAGATAGCCCTCACGTTATCGTGGTGTGGAAGTTTGGAATGTAAAAAGCCATCTCAAATGTAGTCCTTTTTACTTTATCGAGGCTTAAAATAACACGATCCATCGCTGATACCTTCCGTGTTCCTTCAAAATGTGACCTTTAATAAGCAATCTATATATATAAACGTATTATTTAAAATTCTCCGATATCAAACGTAAAAGATTAACAAAATCCTATCGTGTGTGCAGTAGTTATCACTTTATATATGCTGATTCCACCTGCAAAATATATTTATAACGATTTAAATTAAAACAAATTGTAGGTTAATGAAAAAAAATTCTTCAAGAAATTGATATCTTTGAAAAATCTAAACAAAATAATCATTATTTCTTAAATTACTTTCCCATTTTGCAGTAGAATATGGACAGACACTATAACATCTTATAAGAGCTTGTGTTTATAGTTATGCACAGTATGCTAAGTCGTATGGGAATAAAAATTAGAGCTATAAAAGTTGAGCATTGTGCTGTTCTTAAGTACCTCTTCAAAGAAAATATTGATAAAGATTTAAACGCGTGAATTTTTATTTCTAAAATGAGACATTTTTTCCCCATCGATCTGTATAAATAAGACACTAACCTTATTTGTTAGCGAACGATGTTTTTTATGAATTTTTATACAAGTACAGTCGGACCTATATATATTTAACGAAATCGCTCATTTCCGAAAAAAAAAAAAAGTTCGTTCAATAGAAATTCATCTTTTATATACTTTAGAGACCACATAAAACATATGTTATACATTCATAAACACTGTATAGTACTTTAATTATCCACACCTTTTTTGAAAATTAATGTCTGTTCATTTATATATCTTACCCACACAAAAAAAAAATCTGAGGGAACAACAAAGAAAAAGAAAAAAGAAATATTGTCCAGAAATACACTGCATTTTCAACTTTAAAAAAAAAATTTATATTAAAATTAATAATTAATTTTTATAACGACATTTTCTAATTTTAAAAGTACAAGTAACTTTAAACATTCATTACTTTATAAACAATAATTTTATGCCCCATGCATCCTTATTTTTAATGATTGATAAAATCTGTTAATTTTGTTTGAGTTTTTTGTTTGAAAAAAAAAATTATGATCCTATTTCATTGCTCTAGGTGAGTTAGACACCAGATAAAAGCAATTTAAGGCCATTGATCCCCATAAAATAGGCTTAAAGAGAGTATAGTTTGAAAAATGTCCTGAAATATTTTTAAAATAGGGAGGGAAAACAATAATATCACACGAGAAAAAGTTCGTTCAATAGAAAATGCACTTCGTTATTGGGAGGTTATTTTACGAAGAAACCAATAAAATATCTTTGGTTTGGAAAAAGTTCACAAAATTGAAAAATTTGCTAAATAAAAGCTCGTTAGATGAAGGTTTGACTGTATTTATAAGGATTTAAACACATAAATTTCTCTTTCTACAATAAAACTTTCTTTTGTCGATTTGTATTAGTAAGACCCTAACTTTATTTATCAGTGAATCAGGGGAGTAGCGACCGCCGTATCAATGATCTATCTACAGCTGCAAGGGTCCTAAGAATTCATAAACCAAAAAATTGAAAAATCCTAAGAGGCCCCATAAAAGAGCCCACCCCCAAGTAATTTTGATACAGAGCCCTCTCACGACTAGCTACTCCAGTGCAGTGAACAATATATTTTTTTAATGAATTATTATGCAAATATTAATACTGTTGATTAAACAGGTGTATGGGAACTCCCCCCCCCTTCTCCTCAAGAAAAACTGAATCAAGTCTCAATTTTCGTCAAAATATCCCATCCACCGCGACGTTCCCATTCATAGTAAAAGAGAGAAAACCTCAATGAAAATAAAATTTCAAAAAAAAAAAAAAAATTTTAACAAAAAAAAAAAAAAAAAAAAATCAATAAATCACCTCTATCTTATTTAAAAAATTTCTCTCTTTTTATTCTTACTATCGCTTTTTTTTTTCAAAGTATTGACACCAAAGCCCCATAATGCGAGCTATTTGCAAACAAATTCGTCTCATGTTGTGCCTTATTTTAAATACCAACAAAAGAGCCCCGTGATTTTTTCCAAGTTGTATCAATTGACGTGTGCTGAGGTTGGAAGAGTGTAAGTATTACATAAAAGGGAACCCGTAAAGCAACAGATTCCTTTTATTGAAGAGAAAGAGATCGTGGTGCATAGAAAGGCTAACTCGAAAAGACTCTTGTGTGTGTGTGTGTTTATTAGAGAGCCTGGCTTTTGGGTCTTTGTAGGCAGACAGTTTAGGCCTACTTTAAAAGTCGTTTCAGTCGGAGAAGCTGACAATAGTGGCACACACAAATGTCGATTCACAACTAAAAGGGAGCATTTTCAATAGAAGTCTTCACTTTTCTAAAGAGGAGGCGATGGCGGGCTCAATAGGGAAGCCAGCGCCATCTAGCGCACGCTCCAGACACCATTCGGAGCGGTGGAGGTGATACCAGAGATGAGTAGATGTGAGAGGGAAGGTATCGTTCCGCGGATGGTGATTGGTTCATTCGGGGTCTACACCCAAGTTTCGAAATATACAAGCACGTGGGGGCTTTCAGGAGGTAGGTTGGTAAAAAAAAAGCAAATGTATTTGTGTGAGCGATTTTATGTGATGGTCAAATCCAATCTTTTATTAATTAAAATTTAAATAAATTCTTAAAGAAAATGACAAAATAATTCGAATTTTTAAGATAAAAAGGGTTGCATTTTAAATACTCTTTATGTGATTGTCAAATACAAACTTTTATCGCTTAAAATTTAAACACATTTTTAAAAGAATTAACGAAATAATTCTAATTTTTAAGAAAAAAAGTGGTAGTATTTTTAGATACTTTTATGTGATTGTCAAATCCAAAATTTTATCGATTCAAATTTGAATAAACTTTTTAAAAGAATTAACGAAATAAATCGATTTTTTAAAGATAAAAATGGTTGTATTTTTTTACATTGTTTATTATGGTTGAACAACCAAGAATTTGTATACTATTGATATTTTTGTGATTTAAACAAATGTGTTAAAAAAGATTGGTTTTTGCTAAAAGAAAAAAAGAGATTTTTTTAATGTTGGGGATTAATTTAAGATTTTTTTTAAAAGAAAATCGTACTTTTAATGATTCATATTAGTTTTTAGTTTCATAAAAGAATTTGAAATAGCCAAAATCGAGGCCATTCAATCAAGAAAAATTAATTTAAATAGTTTAAATTTCTAAAGAGTAGTTTTTGATATTTTTTTCGGTTAGTCTAACCTCAGAGATATAGCGTACAAAAGAGGTGTCAAACTCGTGGCTTGTGGGCTTCGCAATGAACATTTTTACGGCCTACAATATTATTTTTTATTTTGTTATATATATTGGCACACAATTATATATAACAAAATAACGGAATTTCTCCCTAAATAGGATAGATAGTAGCAGAGAGAGAGAAGAGATGTCAAATGTCAGGACGTAAACATTAAAGCTTTCTTGTTCTTTTTTTATATGTTTATATTACAATGATTATTCGAAATAAACTTACATTTCTATGAATATTGATTTTTCCCTCTTCTTTTTGTTAAAGTTTGACCTAAAGTTAAACCTTGTTTTGCTTGGCCCAAGTTAGCCTTTGAGTTTGATACCCTTGATGTACAAAGTTTGTAAATTCCAAATGCGAATACCCAAACGTTAAAAGCTTCAGAAGGAAAACGCAAAAATGAATAAATAAAACAGGAATAGTCTTAAATAACTTAATATGAAATAAATAGGAGGGAATGACGGATTCAAATATTAAATTTAAATTTTTAACCGTATTAGTAGTTTATGTTACAGATGAGGTTAAAAGTAGGTGTCGAAAAAGAATTAAAAGATGTAATATTTTGCTTTAGTTCAATTTTTAATACTGATTGTATGGCAACGCTATTAGAGAAAATATAAAAAGAAAAACAAGTTATTGTTAAATATAACTTAACGTCTCCAGATTTCGAATATAGTTATATCAAATTCTAAATTTACGATTACTGAAAGAGAAATATTGTGCGAAAACTAACTGAAATTTTCAAAAAAGAGTTCAATTTATCTTCTTTTCAGCCCGTTGTTGCAAAAATTATTTTTTAACTCTTTTCCCTCTGTACTTACGTTGTTTACTTAAACCAGTGATCATAAGCATATGAAAAATTTTTAAGTGCATAATCATAAATGCGTTGTTAAATTCGAAGTAGTTTAAGTGACCAGTAATAAAAAAAAGCTTTATTTAAGACTGATTTGGCCTGGCAACAGAAGGTGTGAGACAAGAGTATGGTAAAATGACCTTGCAGAGAAGGTCGCACAGTCAGAACATACTTTCGTGGCGTCGGATTTCTGCAAAACCCGTCTCTTGTACCATCAGAGCTGCTAAAAATACTACCGCTTTTGCTTACATGTGTGATCACAAATCTTTTTTTTTTATAAACATTTTTATGAAACATTTATAGTAATAAATTATGAAGATGCTTTTTTAAACTGTTTTTGGCAGCGAGTATAAAGATACATATGATTATACTCGCTGCCGAAAACAGTTTAAAAAAGCATCTTCATAATTTATTACTTTAAGTAATTGTTTCATAAAAATGTTATATGATTAGACAACGAGAATCCATTCGCGAAAATTTAAAATACCCAATATGAAGGCGTTATAATATCTGATTTTGTACATTTGTCCAAAGGAAGATAAAAAATAGAATAAAGAATTGCGATCAAACGATATGAGAAACGGAAATAAAGTGCTTACTTTTGAGTAGAGATATTTATATTTTGGACACTTAAAAATACCATCTTCTCTCAAATATTAGTTCTTTCTCTATAGTAATTAAGGCTTATCCAGAATCAAGATCATGATAATCTCCTTTGCTTTAATGTGAGACAAAACTGAGTGCAAAGTTTGTGCAAGATAGAATATATTATATACTTTTTTAAAAAAATATCTATTCTTACATGATAGTAAAAGCTTTGAAAAAATATTTTCTTTCAGAAAAAAAAAATGTTGACATATTTTTCTTTCTTTAAAAATATTCAATTGGCTTACAAATTCTTCAAGTTTTGAAATAAAATAATTCAATTGTCTGCCTTAGGCGTTCCTTAAAAATGCAATTTGGAATAATTCTGCAAATAGAAGAACGAATTTATCATCGGGTTTTTTTTTAAAAAGCAAAAAGATATCAAATTTTTTTTTTAAAATAAACAAATACTGATTAAATTTTGAATAAATATAAGGCACTTGGATTAGCAGAATGCTTACTCTTTATGTCATATTCGATGTTACGATAAAGAACTGAACGATTTCCCTTTACCAACGCCCACCATAATTCGACGGGAAACAACGACACGGTCTGCCGCCGAAAGTTCATCTTTCCCGGGCAGGAAGCTGGTCGATTGCCGGTGAAAAACACGCACGGAAATCACCGAAGAATTTTTTCTCTCTGGACGTTCCTATGAGCTTTGAACGTTAGAAAAAAAAAATTATTTTTGAGTATTTTGTATGAATAGAAATCCAATTAACGATTGAAAAATTCAGAGTTAGGATATTTTAATTTCGGTTGAATCAATTCGGTTTCAAGGTTAAATCAATTATTGTTTGTTCGGTTACTTAGCGAGTGAGAATTAATTAAAGTTCTTATATAACCCATAGAGAGAGAGAGAGAGAGAGAAGTAAGCCAATTCCTATAAATATTCATTATTAATATTAAGTTAATAAAAGATTCATATTGAACGTGCATCTAAAACGAGGTCGCTGACAAAATTACTTATAATAGTTTAAACTTCTTTATATAGGATTACATTTTCAGTGAATCAGAAGTAGTACACAAAGCATCTATATTTGATGTTAAAAACTACTTTGTATTATTACTCACCAGTTGCAAGTACTTGAAATGCATTACAAAATCGCAGTTAACACAGTAATTTTTGTACTTCAATTTATATCCTTATGATTAAAAATAGAAATTAAACGTTAAGTTTTAAATAAGAAATAATATGAATACTTATAATTACTAATAGTTTTTTTAAAAAAAAATAGTTAAGGCTTTTAAAAAATATTTACTGTTTTGAACCAAATACTTTTGAAATGCGTAGCAAAAATACATTCAACAAAGTGACTCTAGAAATACTTCTGGTATACTTCGATATAACTCCTCATGTTTTTAAAATAATACGGATTGAAATCTAAGATATTTTAAATTATAGAAATATTTCTGGTGATAGATAATGATTTTTTTTTATAAATGTAATTGAATAATGCATTCTAATGCCAAAATTTTAAGATGATAAACCATAATGTTAATGTTAATTAAGATCACTCATTCGTTATAAGATCATAAATTTAAAAATGATGAATTAGTAAAAAATAATTTTGTGGTCCGTAGCTTTAAATGTTAGGTTCAGAACATTTTTATTACATTATTAAAGATTATCAAAATTTATGAACATAATTTTAAATGCAATAAACTCCAATTAAGAAATCAAATTTTTTTAAGAGAATCATATTGAAATACAGTCGGACCTCCTTTTTACGGACTCTATTTAGTGAATTTTTCCGTTTTGTGGACTTTTCCTGGAGCCGAGAACATTTTACAATATTCTTCATAACATAAACTCCAAATAACGAAGTGTATTTTCTATTTAAAGAATTTTTTCACTCTCTATTTTAAAATTATTTCTGGATTTTTCAAATTATTCTCTTTTAATGCCTTTTATGGCGATCAATGACCTTGAACTGGTTTTGTTAGGTGCCTAACTAGCCTAGAGCAATAATCTGTTTTTCTAACAAAAAACTCAAATAAAATTAATAGATTTTTTCAGCCATTAAATTTAAGGAGAAGCAAGTGGTAGCGTATGTGCTAAAAGTTACTAGTTATAAAATAATGTATGTCTAAACTTTTATTTGTAGGCTTAAAATTAGAAAAAAAATGTCGTTAAAAAGTTCATTAATTTTAGTACATAATTATATTTTAAAGTAGAAAATACAGTGTATTTATTCCTGAACAATTCTCGTTTTTTTTTTTTTTTTTGCAGATTTCTTTTTGATGTGAGTACGATATAAAGTAAATAGATATCATAATCTACAACAAAAAAAATGTGAATAATTACTTTTTAAAAAAATAATATATAGTGTTTATGAATTTAAATTTGCTTTATGTGGTTTGTAAAATAATTAAAAGATGCTTCTCTATTGAATGAATTTTACACTTAAACCTTTTTTCGGGATTTAGCGACTTGGTTCAATAGAGGTCCGACTGTATTTACAAAATGTGAGTACTTTAATTATATCTTATTTCCGAAATTTTTAGTTTTTTACGTTCACAGAATAGTTTATTATGTGGATTGGATTGCTTTATCTCTTAACAATTGAACGCATCTATTTGACAAACTAACGAATACATTAATATGCAAGCAATCAAATTAAAAAATATAGCTTATGTTATTTTTATATTTTTATTTCCAACTTTTTGATATTGCATCATAATATACAAACATATAATATAAATAATTTTCATTACCTCTGTCATATCAATCAATCACATTTTTTCGTAATATCTTGCATAAGTTCCACAAATAAAATTTTTATCGAAAGAAAATAAGTTCCAAAAGATTTTCAAGGTTAGAATCCTTTTAAGAGTATTGAATGTTACACAGTTGGAGTCATCACAATTTAGGAGACCCTGAAAGAAAAAAAAAATGCATCATTACAATGAATAGAAAAAAAATTAATAATTTTAAAAAACTAAGCTACGGAACTTATATTGATTCAACACTTCTGATATTGATTCACACTGATTGAACTTATATTGATTCTTAGATGTTAATCTCAAAATTTAAATAATTTTTTATAATATTTTTATTTTTATAAAATATTTTTTGGCAACAAATTGATATATTTGTTAACAATATCCACTCCAGTAAATACAAAAAAAAAAAAAAAAAAAAAAAAAAAAGAAAGAATGTGAGCATTATGTAACATATTTTCTTTCTAAAAAAACTAAAGCTAGATATGTCAAATACTAAAAAGGATATCTAGGAGTTAAAAATTCATATTTCTTGCTTATAAATTGCTTATTGGTAAATCAATCTCTAGATGTAATTTTTTTCAATGTTTAACATAAAAGAAAATTATAATGATGTTCTTTAATAATATGTCTCCAATTAATTTTAGATGTCGTTTTTGTTATATCTAACAATTCAACAATCAATTAATTTAATTCAAATCCTATACTTGCACAAGTTTTAAAAAGATACAAAATCAAAATAATATCAGTCTATAATTATTATAAATATACGCCAGGCTTTTTATAAATTATTTTAATAATATTTTTTTATCACAAAATTTTTGCATCCTTCTTAATTATTTAAGATGCTTACCGTACAATGGTGACATTTTTATTAAATTTAATTGGAATACCAACAATTTTTAAGCCAAAATCTCGAATAAAATACGATAGGAACTTTTCAAATATTGAAGGAACGATTGAAAAATTGACAAATATTCATACGAGCATGCAATAAAGTTGAGTATCTAGTTTTAATTTGTCTTTAAAATTGAGAATATCACATTGCATTTTTTTTCCAAATGAATATCTGTAAAGAAATTATATTAAAACTCTGCAAAGATTTCATTTACCTCGATGAGAGCTTATATTTCTTCAGTAATGTGAAATCTTATTTTTTTTTTTAAACCCAAACATTTTATATTTATTAAGCATATTTATATTATAAATGACAAATATTCCCACTCACGTGCGTTTTTGAACCTATTTTAATTTATAAATTTCTATTTTTAAGCCTCGCTTTTTTTAATAATATAAGAGAAATGACATATTGTGTATTAGTTGCTCTATAGAGACATTTGTACTACAGAATTTTATGTGAAGCCAACTAAATCATTCAGAAGCAAAGAGCTTTCTAATTTTTTTTTGGGGGGGGGGGGAGTGGAGGGGTTGTTCCAAGTTTTAACTATAAATAATAATAAAGGAAATTATTTCATTATTAGATATATGTATAATTTAATTACATATATAGTGTAACTGGCTTACGAATAGCACACAAGTTAAGTTTTCATGAATTACGAAACTATTATTGTTCAATTCGCAATAGTGTAGTAATTCGGAGTGCTTTTTTTTTATTTTTTTTTATGACAATTAGACCAGATAAATAAAACACATGACATTACTGAATGATTACTCTTCTTATTTTGCAAAAGGTACATGTACAAATAGAAAAAATAAATAAATAAAAGGAATTTTGAAACCTTTAAAAGGAATTTAGAACATAGAGATAATAGATTTTTTTTATGCGAGATTTCAAGGATTTATTCTGGGGGTGTCAATATATAGTAGTAGAAAAATTCGACAATTGATTCCCAATTTTAATGAGTTAAATTATGCGTTAGAAAAATGAAACATATTTTCGGAAATATTAAGTGTTTGGAACGCAACGATTTCAAACATCTTTAAGAATTACAGGCTTAGCTTTAAAAATTAAATTTACTCAAGCTCTATGAGATCTCTCTCCAAAAGACGATCCCTTCTCTTGCACCTGCACAATGGACCCCTTGGAACCCTTCTAACAGGTGCATCAATTAACTCTGTAGGCAGCAGGTGGCTACAGGGGTCGGATTTGCGAGTCACGGTCCGGTGAGGAAGGTGGCGCCTGAAGGGCTTAAAATTCTATGGAATTCTTTCAGCTAGTCCAGCGTTTCTCAAACTGTGGGGAGCACCCCCTGGGGGGCGCGATAACCTTACGAAGGGACGTGAGCATATCGAAAATAAAAGATTTAAAAAATAATTAATTTACTGGAATGAATTAAAACAAAATACTTTCAGACATAATAAAAAAATGCACTTTTACTGTGATATAATTTATAGGCGATATCAAGTTATCAAAAATAAAAACTTCTCAATAACTAATTAGCTACCTTTGATCCTATAACAACAACAACAAAAAAAAAACTTTTATTTGATTTGCTGCAATCCCATGATGAGAGATTTTATTACGTTTTATTTTTAAACCTAAAATACTACTCTTTGAGAGAAAAAATAAATCCCAGACCCAGAATCGAAAAAATTTAGGAACATAAAGTCTAGGGGGCCCAAAGCCTGACTTACACCAATTACAAACCCTTTGTAAGATCTGGTATGGGGCCCAAAACCTGACATCGCAGGGAGCCTTTAATAATTTCCGTTACGTCACTGGAAATAATATCTCTTCTAAATTTTTCATTTATTACTTTTTTTCCTCTACTTTTCAATGGACTGAACTCAAGTGATGTCATAGTCTACAATCACGTGTTTCCAGCGAATTAATTTAGAAATAAGTTGAATAAAAATACCTTTAATGAAAATCAAAATAAATTTCCATGAGCGTTATAACACAGATCTCATCCTTTCGATAGTACATCTGTGCCGTCGCTGTACAAAAACCGTGGTTGATTCTCGAAGAAAACCTGCAAAACTTCCTTTATCTCATCGTTCGAATAGAAACGTTAGTGGTGGAAGGTTTGTGGGAGACAAATCCGGACTGTACGGTGGGTGTTCCAACACTTTTCAACGAATTTTCTTAAGGTTGTTTGGGTTTCACGGGAGTCGTTTGGACTGGAGATTTGATATCGTTTGCCACCTTTCATGAAAACTTTTGTACCAATTGTTCGAACTAAGCAGTGCTTGCCATCACTGGTTGATACCCGCATTTAGCTCATTGTCTGCAATCTGAAGCCATACGACCGTGCATTGTTCCGATATGAACGCATCTATGACCTTACTTTTGATCGATTTCCTCTAACATGAAAAGGTTTCATTATTGCAATTCCCTTTCTATTCACGTTCGGTGGCATTACTATTGCTGCAACCCTTCTGACAGAATCAGGGACGTCTTAGCGCATGGTCCAACTGGACGTGGGCCCAGGGCCTCTCCACAAAAGAAGGCTTCGTCTCATTCTCGACTCAGTCTTAATAAGATCATGATTCGAATCATTTCAACGGTTAAATGTTATTTTCAGTTGTATTATCTGAAAAACTGGGAATTTTGGAGGATATATCAACTAGCTACATGTGATGACTGTGGTTCATGAATCGAGGTTTCGAGCCAGTCTGTACGATTGTAGGTCATACACATTTATTTGTTTCGGGTTATTGTTTGTATGGCTGCCCTACCCAGTATGGTGGTTGTCATACTCGGCTTGTAATTGAGTGGGTTCGGGTTCGAATCCCGAGTAAGGTATGGATGTATCATCGGGAAAATAAGTCGGACTTTCGCCCGCAATGGATTCCCGTCTTAAAAGAAAAGCAGCGTACCTCTTCTGTTCTTTGCTGGGATCATCGTTTGTAATAAATAAAAATCTGTATTCTTCTGTGATTGTGTTATATGTTTCTCTGTTCATCTATCTCACATCTTTCGTATGTATCCCAGCAATAAGCACACAACAACAACAACATTGCTTGTATGAGTATTTGACAAAGTATGATATATACTGTTTAACTTTTATGGGTCATAGATGGGGCCTACTTTTTTGCATGGGGGCCTGGGGCCTCAAGAAGTCTTAATACATCCCTGTACACAATTGCACATGTCCACTTTTCATCTGGGCAACTTTTATATAATCTTTAAAAATCGAAAGTTAATAAAAAAAAACTAATTTATTGTTTTCGAATAGGAATTCCCTCTTTTTGGAGACGCAGAACTTGGACAAAGATTCTAAATTTAACGTCCCCCAATCGGACAATTTGCAGGTGCATTTTGTTTACGAGGAAGAGGAAGGGGGGGGGGATTTTGCCTGGCTAAACTAACGAGGTACTAAGGCTCTTTTTCCTTATTGAAAGGTATGGGGGGGTGGGGGGTGAGGGTGGCCTGAATGGCCGGCAGTCGTTTTTCACATTACGCGCCCGAACGATTTTTTCCCAAATCCTCATCTCCCCCTCGGTTTTTTTTCCCTTTCTTTCTTCTCCTTTCTTTTGTAGGATTCGGGAGCTACCAGCTTTCCCCGAGATTATGTCCCGAGATTTTATTTCGAAGTACGTTAGGTACACCCGGGGTTGAGACGCCCAAATGGAAAGGAAAGCGAAACGTTTAGGTGCCGTTGACGACCGCGCCACAAACATCCGAATGTTGAAATCGCATACGATTTATGGAAGATTTTTATTTGATCAGCATATAGCAATAATTTTGCAATAAATTTTTTCATTTACACATATCACTTCTTATAACAATATTTTCTGAATATGAAAAATATTTTACACACATATGTACAATAATGAACAAAACATAATTAACCAGTTTTTAATGAAAACGCTGTACATTATCTTTGAACAAGTGATATATAAAAAAAATTTCTTAAGTCAATTCCTACTTAAATCAACAAAGAAAATTTTTATTTTAGCTACTTTTTATTAAATAGTTACAATGTATATACATAGTATATGTAAAAATATGTATATACATAGGACAGAATCACAACTTTAAGTGGTAATTAATTTTTATTCATAATCATTCAAGTATCGTACTGTCATCCAAAACAATCGTGTCTGTAAAATTTCAGTTCAACCGAATGCTTTAAAAAGTAAGAAAAAAAATTTTAAAGTTTTGACTCAAGGCGCTAAAAATGAAGCCAACGTAGCTGCATCTGTAATTCTTTAAATAATTAGTTTCAGTCAATTAATTTTAATTAATCATAATTAAATTATCGTATTTTTACCCAAAACAGTAGTGTATAGAAAATTTCAGCTCATATGAGCGTTTTAAAATGTGAGAAAAAACCTTCTAATGTTTTGACACAAGTCGCCAAAAGAGTCGCTAAGTCACCAAAAACGATGTCAACGTGGCTGTTTTTGTAATTCTTTGAATAATTAGTTTTAATCCATTAGTTTTTATGAATTATAATTAAATTATTGTATTTACACCCAAAATAATCATGTATATAAAATTTCAGCTCAATAGAGTGCTTTAAAATGCATTTTATTAACGATTGAAAATTCCACTAAGATAAATAAATAAATGAGCTAATAGTAGGAATTGAAAAATATTATACATCTGATAATCTTTAATTTTTTAAAAAAATAAAAGGTAGTTTTAAATGTTAAAAAAATTAATTAATTAATAGACACTTTTATCAATGTACATTTAAAGTGTATGATGTACTGGTACCCTTAGGTTAAAAAATAAATTAAATTAATAGACACTTTTATCAATGCACACATTTAAAATATCAATTTTTTAGGTGTTTGTTTTAATGTTATTACTATTTTGGTTTTATCGCTCTGTTCCAGTTAATTCAATTTTTTTTACAGTAATTCTAAATTAAATTGATTTAATATACATTTTAATTGTTAATGATGATTGTTTTAATGTTGTAATTACTACTTTAGTTTAACGCTGTGCCACATTTATTATTTTATGAACTACCTGTGAAAGTAGTTGCGATTTTCAATTGTTAATAACGGATCATTTCAAAAAGGGCTCACAATTTAAATTCAACATTTAATATAGTTGTGGAGTTTTGTAAATTTAAAAATTTCTACTTTTTTGTCTTCAATATATACACCAATTTTTTTTAAAAAAAATACATTTTCGTTTCCGGGGGCTAAGAAACTACAAAGTGAGTGAGTGAATATTAAAATCTCTCTGTTCATCTACTCGAGAGCTTTCGGCGACGCACCTCGACATTTTGAACCCTTGTCAAGAAACGAGGAAGATGCTTTGTAACTGGGCTTTATTGAGCCTTCTATTAATTCTCTTGGGGAATCTTTGGGGTTCGGCTAACTCAGTCGGTAGAGCACGAGACTCTTAATCTCGGGGTCGCGGGTTCATGCCCCACGTTGGGCGCCATTGTGATATCCCGCGCCCCTGGGGTATCATCTCTTTATCCGCGCAACCTAGATTTGTAGGGATAAAAGATTGACGCTCGAACCTTCCATAATAAATCTAGTTTATTATACCTCAATGTATATTAAACAATGCAGTAAAGTCTTACTTAGAGGAAAACGATCAGGAGTGATATGACGTAATTAACACTTCTTAGCAAATAGCGCATTAAATCCTACTCACCATTTTTATGTTAAATTAATCTCGAATCTTTATCTATAGCCGATTCCTTAACTAGCTAGATTCCGCTCTATCATTAAACTTTATTAAGCAAGCTCTTATCGCTATCACACGGTGATCAGCAACCAAGCTTTATATCTTGTCTTCTATTCTTTTAATCTTCTCCATATATCTTATTATCTGACTCTATCCGGCTACTATGCAACTTTCTGGCTTCTAACTGACTTCTACATGGCTCCTATAATACTTTCCGGCCTCCAGCCGACCTTTTTGCGAATGCAAAAGCTCCCATATGTATAATCATTCCTAATCTGCACATCGCGTTTTCTTCTTGAGAAAGTTGGAATGAAATGCCATTCTGGCCCCGAAGATTCCCCGAGAGGATTAATAGAAGGTGCTATAAGGCCCCGTCACAACTTCAAAAAAGAATAATGGAAGTGGTGATTTTGTGAAGGGAAGGGAAATTTATAAAAGTAGAAAAAGCCCGTGCAACGCCGGGCCATTCAGCTAGTAAACTAATATTTAACATAGATCAACAAGTTACAGGTACTTCATGTAGAGACAATTTAAAAAAGCATTGTTTTTTTTTACTATAAAATTTAATATTATTTTAATATAGTTTATTCACGCACAGTAATAATATTAATTTGTGATCCAAGTACCAAATACCCATACGTTATATTTAGTAACTGGGATATGTGCTTGCATTTTTGTACGCACACTGTCCAAGTCTGGGTCTAATGAAAGGATCTGCAGTCTCATTTCATATTCTTACAGGGCCGGTTTATCCATTGGGCGCTTGGGGCGGGCGCCCTGGGGCCCGGATAAGCCGGATTTAA
This sequence comes from Trichonephila inaurata madagascariensis, assembly GCA_019973955.1. Classification (NCBI taxonomy): domain Eukaryota; kingdom Metazoa; phylum Arthropoda; class Arachnida; order Araneae; family Nephilidae; genus Trichonephila; species Trichonephila inaurata. Next base: position 200,766 of record BMAV01007930.1, read on the forward strand.
CCAGATATTTTGGTTATAATTTTCGATCCACCAGTGCCAAGAGGGCCTGCAGATCTTCTGCACCCAGGACCCAAAATGAGCTGAAATCGGCACTATATTCTACGTTTATTTATTTTTTTATATTTTGTTTCTGTAGCCACATACGTTGAAAGAAATGCTTTTCACTTAAATACATTGTTCTGAGTGGAGTTAAAATGTTTATAGCTGTGAGTATAAAATTATTTTGTGGAGCTCGGAATATAGTAAACAACACTCCAAACCTAGTGTTGTTGTTGCTAATTAATTCTATGTAACCCTACGGAGTTTTCAAAAGTAATTAATACACCAAATACGTTATGATCAAATAATCAAAATATGTTATATAATAATCAAAAAAATCATTTAATATATAGAATTGTAGTACTGTTAAATTCAATATTTTTTTTCTTCAAAATGTATGGAAAATAATATGGGTCAAAGTAATTTAATTTTTTTTGCGAAGTGGAAGCAAAATAAAGACCAATGGTTTGAAAGTTTTACTTTTGAAATTATCAAAGAAACTTCGATTCAATTATTATTATTGAATTATTTTGAATAATGATAAAGTGACGAGGACGACACCTGACTGTGAGCCTCACTTTGTAAACTTCCACACCATAGCAACATGAGGACTTTGAACTTCGACAGTTTTGACGAACATCAATCCTTCTATAAGACGGTACTAAGATTCGAAGGTACGAATTGATAGCGATACTGTTTGACACCATTCGACTACTTGGCCGAAAATTAGATTCAAATTTTCTAAGGACATGTCAATCTAATATATGTCTAAAAATTCTTTCTTAATTATTATTAAAACACGAAAAATATACAATACAATATGAATATAATGCCTCATACAATATCATTGCTTCCTTTTTTATTTCATTCAATTTTTTTAATTTCTCGTAACATGAATTAGCCTTCAATTCACAAATATAAAAGTAATTTTTTCTACTAGTATAAAATATCGTTTAACCAGCTAACTGGGCCCCCCAGGAACGTTTAAAGGCTCGGGCCCAGGGCCTCGCCCTCTGTGGGGGCCTCATTACATCTTAGACTATGTCTTAATAAGATCATAATCCGGATAATCTTAATGGTCAAATATTTTCACCGTACATATTCTCCGAAAAACAGGAAATTTCAACTATTAAAAGTGGTAAGACTGTGTTATTCTGTGATGACCGTTGTCCATGCATAGGCTTAGGCCTAGTATCATAAATAATAGGTCGAAATGCGGCCTTCGGTCGAGCCGGTTTGTATACAGGTTTTTGAGATTGTGAGTCATGTACATTTATTCGTTTCGAATTACCGTTTGATCTAGTATTTGACAATGCATGAGGGCTGCGGTAGCCCAGTGGTCAAGGTATCGGATCATGGCAGGCATGTCATGAGTTCGAGCCCAGTACCACTAAAGATCCGCCGTGTAGGGCAGCGATGCACGTTAAATCTGTCGAGAGCTGAAACGTGTTCCCGTTGGTGTGGTGTGGCAGTTATGAGAGGGGGGTGCCAGCTCAGTTGTCGTCCTCGTCACTTGACCATGATTCAAAATTACGAGGTCCGTCGCCAAAAGCCCTCGTGTAGCTGAACGTGCGACATTCACTCACTCACTTGACAATGCATGCTGTATACTGTAGGGCGATCTCAAATAGCGCTTACTTTTTTTATAGGGTCCAGGCAGTGGCGCACACAAGGGGGGTCCTGGGAGTCTGGACCCCC
>BMAV01007930.1:203845-218952 GCA_019973955.1 Trichonephila inaurata madagascariensis
AAAATTTGTTATATAGAGGTTCATCTTTTAATATACTGTATATATAAACCACATAAAACAAATTTTAAATTCATAAACACTATATATTAAAAAAGTAATTATTCACACCTTTTTTTTAAAAAATTAATATATGTTTATTTTATATATCTTACCCATCAAAAAAGAAAGAAAGAAAGAAAAATGTAAGGAAAACAAGAAAAAAGAATGTCGAAGAATTCACTGTATTTTCAATATTAAGAAAATAATTTTATTCTAAAATGAATGAATTTTAAGGACATTTTCTAATTTAAAGCATGCCAGTAATATTAAACATACATTATTTTACAACTAGAACACGGGACAGCTCAACTGAGTGTGAAAGAGGATATCGAGATGTTTCTAGTGAACTGGACAATGGGGGTTAAAGGTTGCACGTGATGGATGAAACGTCCAGAATTCTATTGCTCTCGGTGAGTTAGGATCTAATAAAACCAGTTCAAGATTTATGACCACCATAAAATGTGTTAAAGAGAGAATAACTTGAAATGTTCAGAAATACTTTAAAAACAGGGAGTAAGAAAACTGAATCCCAAAAGAAAAAGTTCGTTGTATAGAAAATGCACTTCGCTATAGAGAAGTTATTTTACGAAGAAAATCGTGAAACGTTCAATTTTCCAGGTTAAAAGTTCGCTCTATAGAAAAATTCGTAATACAGAGGTTCAACTGTATTTTATTTGTTTGCTTTATTCGGGCCTGGTCTCAGAGTATTCTAAACATCTTGAAATTTGAGAGTATGTTTTGTTTTTCTCAAAAATTACAATTTATAAAGCCAATGGTCACTACTTTTTGCGCGTGACGATTATACTCGTCAATACACAAAATCCTGCAACTTCTCCATAACGAGTAGACTCGTTATAATCTCATAGTTAAGTGGTTAATTCTTTGTAGGCTTTTTTAGGTGAGCACACGACATAGCAATGCAGATAATTTAGATAACAAAGCGTTTATTTATGATATTGTTTTATATTTTAATGAAGAATCAGTCTTATTTCTTTTTTATATAACCGAGATAAACACGACTTCTATATGTAAAATTTAAATTTTCAGTTTTGGCTGGCTATATAAAAGTCTAATTTTAGCCAACAGTATTATAAAATACCTACACAATAGATTTTAATATTGTTTACAATCAAGATAGGCTTATAACGCAGTGTTTCCCAACCTATTTATCGCCGCGGACCGGTCAATGTTGGATTATTTTACCGCGGCCCGCTGAGGGGGATGACGTTGATTGTTTATATTTTAGATTGTTTTGTTTTAATAATTTTATTTTAATTTTGTACTTAAACGTGCCTTCAGAATAAAATATAGCAACACCGAAAAAGAGCAGAAAGTGATTTAACAAGGAATATAAAGTGATTTTCACAAAAAGTAGTCCAAACCCAAGAAAAATATGCCGCAGTAAATAAAATGGAAATAATTTAATGTTTTTTATACGGACCGTTAGTATTTGATCTACGGACCGGTACCGGTCCGTGGGTTGTAGACCACTGTTATAATGAGAATGCCCAAATTCCTCAAAAGAAACTATTTCCTATAAGATGCCTGGTAGTTACTATCCATCATGTCCATTGAAAAGAAAACTTTTACAACCCTCATTTATCGTATCTTTTTCCCATGATAGTGCATATCATAGAATCTACGACTTTGGGGTAGGGCTCAACCCACCCCTCGACACATAGACGTCGGTGGGAGGTTATATTTGAAATCTTCTTCAAAAACTGACAACAAGCAAACTTGAAAGGAATTTTGTTGCACAGAGTACATTTCTTCGTTTACTGAGAATTTGGCAATTAGTATTTCGATTACTTACCAAAAAGTGCTTTATAAATTTAGATGATTATTTTAATAAGAAATAGTTTTAACAATGAAGGACATCGTAAATTTAGGGTCATTTTCACTAATAAATTCTTTTACTTCATTTGTGTATTTATATTTTGACTGTCCAAAAATCAAAGTGTACATATTTGGAAATAATGTCCATGTATTTTCGCTGACATGAATTCTCAGATATTTTTTTAAAAATTCTGATAATTAAAGAAAAAAATTGTAAGTTATTACTCGAATAAAAGGTAGAGATGATTGATTAAAGTAACACGAATTTCTTCTCATAGAATAGGAAGAAATTTATTTATATACAATAGGTCATTTTTCTGTATTGGAACATTTAAATTAGGAATACTTTTAAAGGTGAAATTAAACAAATATATTTCTATCATGAAGAAACTATATATATTAGTGTTCCAAAATTTCAGAATAATTTTTAAAAAACCGCCATCGATTCGAAGCCGGACCCCTAATTCTCAGCAAGTTTTTTTGTGAAAAATGAAAGATAGTGTAAAATGGTTTATCGGTATCCAATTTATATAATATCCAAATAAAATAAATTTAAAATGAGAACTAATAAGAAGGGAATAATTAATTGCGTTACCAGAATATAATAAACTTTTAAATGCATACATGAACCTGTTATTGTTCAAATTGCCCCCTCCAACGAATATTTTTTTCCTCCAATTCTAAGTCGCACCCAGTTTTCAGTAGGGTTAACACTGGAAAAAAAAGTGGGGCTTAGATTCGAGTAAATAAGGTATATTGTTCTGTGTATTGGAATGGGATTCCAGCCAAACACCTTTTAGTTCTAAGCAGTAGCGCACACAGGAATTCAAGGGGGGGTCCAGGGTCGAAAGTCCACCATTTATGTATCACGCTTCTTTTGATTTTGTCGATTTTCGGGAACAAAAAACAGTAAAAAACTAATTATTGAATAACTTATTAGCATTAATTAATAAAATAAATCATTAATAAAACATATTTAATTAAATTTTACATACTATATACTTAGAATTATAATCAATCAGAAAAAAAAATCAAGGGCTTTGGGGGGTCTGGACCCGTAGGAGTCCCCCTTATGTGCGCCACTGGTTCTAAGGGTACCGTCAGTCTGTAAAGTTTGAAGACCACTTGATAGAATAATTTAAAGAAAACCTGTGATATATATCAAAAGCCACTGATAAAGTGGAACCAATCCACCTCATAATAAATATATCCCTGCACACAAATTCTTTGAAAGGAGAAAGTGCACTAATAACCGGTTTATCAGCATAAAAGGCTTAACACTAGTGATCTTGAAAGCAACTTGTATGACTTTTATGAACCATAATCTCAAACAGTGGTCAGCTTTGTGCCCGCAAGAAAGAATCGCCGCCTTCAGATACACAAATGCGCCTTTTAGCAAAGGGACCCATTCACATGGTACTAGCGTGAAATCGTTCTCTTTGTAGTAGCACTGAATTACAGCATACCAACAATATCCATCAGTAACATGTAGAGTCCTTTTGTGGGTGATACCGAATGCTTCTTTTGCTCGATTCCCTTTTGTATTGTCCTCTTCTATTTAATTCACAGGGTAGAGTTTTTTTTTGAAAAAAGAAAAAGAGAAAGTATGTTTGGGTATAATGTGTGAAAAGAAATATTCAAATAACGGATGCTATCCACGTGTTTCGTTCTTCTTTTATATATCAGATGTTTTTGAATAAATTGCTTTTTAAAGAGGGATTCCCTATTTATAGGGATGATAATCTCTCTCTCTCTTAAAAATATAACTATATAAGAAACAGCGTTTCTCAAACTGTGGGGCGCGCCCCTCTAGAGGGACTCTGCTGGGAGGAGGAGGGTGGGGGTGTGATCCTATCAAAAAATCGAAATGAAAAGATTATTTCAAAATATTATTAATTTCTGAAAGGAAGCTAAAAAAATTCATTCTGAAATAATAAAAAATAAAATACACATTTACACATGTATCAGTACTGCACAATGTACTTAATAATTAATTTATCAATACTAAGTTAAGAACAAATTTAATAATTACTAGTGACTCCCAAGGGATTGTCATATATGCAAAATTATATACTAAATTTAATACTTATCTTAATAATTTGCCTGGTTTATAATCAAAGTCGTATGTAGTTTTAGCGTCAAAGTACATTATTAATGCATTCAATATTTTGTTATTGTAGGAATAGGGGGGGGGTCGATAAAAATTATGATTGAAAAGTGAGTCACAAATATTGAAAGTTTGAGAAGTACTGATTTAAAAACATTATTTCGCTGCTATTTTGGCATAAAAAAGGTAAGCCAAACCAGGACTTCGAGCTGCAATTGCTTTTGTTTGTGTTTTAGTCCCGGTTTAACTAAAAAACAAACAAATAAATAAATAAACAAAAAATATCGGTTAAATTCCGGTTTTCGGTTCAATTCCGATTTTTATGTAACATGAAATTCTTCGAAAATCAACGAGGGAAAATTTGGTTTCACTGCTTCAACTGTTTTCTGTAAGATCACCTGGACTGTACCTTTATTAATAAACAAGTAATATAAAAAAAATAGGCCTATTCCTACTTAGGGCGACAAAGAAAATTTTTATTTTATATTTACTTTTAACAAAATAATTATAATTGATATAAATATGACAGAATCCCAATATTAAGTGGCAAAATAGAAAGCTTGTTTCCCTGCAATCTTCCCTTTTCTTCTCTATATAGGATGTTGGACTATTATTTTGTTTGTTACTATTAATTCATTCATTAAAATTCAATTATTCCAATAAAATAGTATAGAAAAAAGAAATCACATTCTTAGAAATTAGGCCTTCCCAAGTGGAATTCGAATCCACGCCCTTTGGATAAAATGTCCAACGCACTATCTATTGCGCTGCAGGGACACAACAAGCGAATTTCCTTTTCTGTATATGGTGTTGGACTATTATTTTTATTTGCTACTATTTATTCATTAGTTAAGTAAAATTAATGTATTAATATTTGAAAAAAGCTGTATTAACATCAAGTATCATCCACTACAAGTTTCAAAAAATGTATTTGAACTTGAGTGGATGAATAAAAAGTATTTTAATAACGATTGAAAATTTGAACAAGATATATATATATATAAAGTGTGAACTCATAGTAAGAATTGAAGAACAGAAAGGAAATTCAGGTTTTCTTAAAAATATGGCATTCAGAGCTAAAAATAACTACGTTTTAGGAAGTCTTAGTTAGTTTCCCAATGGTTTAAACCACCTATTCCATATTACCCGACTGTTCCCTAATACCCCCCATTTATCATTTTTTTTTTAAAAACATCTTTTTTTAAAAAAACAATCAATATTATTATTATTTGACAAGTGACAATTTCTTGCAGTCGTTAAAAGTATATATCCATGACAAGTTCGGAATTTTTTTTTTATCAATAACCGGTAACATTATTTTTAGAATGTAAATGGACACAATACGCGATTCTCATCTACTTTTAAACCAAATTGAGAATATTTGTGCTCTCGCTTTCAAACCCTTTCTTTCCTAAATAAAGAGATTCGATCTTTTTGTGTCGAGAACTGGTAGCTGTTGCTATTTAAGAGCCCACTCAATACAGCGAGTCGATTTCATCAGCTCATTGAAACTTAATCCCGCTTTTAGAAAAGCAGGATTCCATATCGACATCAAATCGAGACCTTTGCATCTCCCGACCCGAACAGTGGCCCGTGTTTGTTTGTCACCGAATATCCGCACGGTACAAACTCTTCAAAATCGCAATCACCAGAACCAACATCTGCACGCATGTGGGCCCGGGGAAAAATCGAGAGGGTAGGCTCGGGGGGTAAAAGGGGATGGTCGAGAATAATAGAACGAGGCCCCTTCCAACGTTCTCACAGTGTCATCCCCACCTTTCTGTCCCCCCTCTTCTGTCGAATGCCCAGGTGTGCAAAGCCGTAGAAGAATTCGTCACCTTAGTGAGGGTCACCAAAAAGGAGACATGACAAGGGGGGGGGGGATGCAAACGATTTTTCTCTTCCCCTCTCCCTCACGTCTTCTAAAATCTCCCGCTTTTAAATACCGTGCAGGGATAGAACGAAATGAGGTCTTTGCCAAGGGAGGGAAAGCTAACAGAGAAAATGCTATTGAAGGCGAGCATACCCCCATAGTAATGTTCTGTGGAAAAATATCAAAAGAAATAAGGGCCCAGGCCAAAAAAATAAATTCTATTTTGAGGGAGGGGGGTTCTCTCGCAAAGAAGAGTTAGACAATTTTTTGATATCGGTGGTGGGTTATTCTTATGGATCTCTCTGAAAGCACTCTGTGTGTGCCTTTTTACTTTTGTAAAGAAACGGAGACCTTTCTTTTGATCTGGTATATCCATTGCAACTGCCTCTCTGGCATCTGATTGGAAGTTAATAGCATCAACAAGTTACTTGGTGGTGAGGGGAAATTATCAATTCGAAGGCCTTCATAAAAGGCTGCTCAGCCCTTTTGAAACAGCGCGTGTAGGGATCACGTGTCTGTGAAAAGAACACCACGCGCGAAACCTGTCGAGCTGCCCATTGAGCACAATTGGATCACTTCGAGTGTTGGCCCATTATTCAAAAACCGAAGGCAAACACCAAAACACATGCTTCTACTAAAAGCAAATTGTGTTAAAAAAAGAAAGGTAAATATCGTACAATATCAGGATGGTAAAGAGTAACCCTTATTGCATTATCCCTCTGATATTACTAGATTGTTGCATGTGAAATGTCAGATTTTCTTTAACCCAGGGGGTGCTGAAACTTTTTTTTTACTACGCCTGGGACACTTACATAGGGCAACTATTTCACGCAGACCGCAACATGCTTTATCTACCGCATTATGATATACTGCAGTTTTTTTTCACGCAATATATTTTTTTTTTAATCACTACATCGAAAATTAAGGGATATACATAAACAAAACACTCAACTTTGGGAAATTTAATCCGTTAGAGCTAATTAATTAATTAAAGATATTCGACTGTAAAATTAATTATATACACTGTTCTCTTAAAATAAATAGTCAAAGCGTTTTCTAAGGTCTTCACACATTAACATATAAATAAAATAAGACACTTAAATTTTGACATTAGCTATTTTTTCGGGACAAAAATGATGGGGATAAACAGTATGAAAATCAAGACATTCTGAAAAATTCCATATTAGAGTTTATTGATTCTTAAGATCAGAATTTAATTAAGACTGGCATTTATGCATTAATATCTCTTGGGAAAAGGTGTATTGAAGCAAATTGAGCTTATTTTGATTAAATAAACAGCCTAGGAACAAAAAGACATGCAGTTTTAAATAGTCACTTAAATATAATCATACGCGCCAAGCTAATATAAAGCAGATAAATTCTTACTGTATCTGTGAAAAAATAAATTGTAGATTACAAATATTTTAATATTACAGTAGATATCTATTACAAAAACAGCATTTTGGAAAGAAATAAAAAGGAATATGTAATTTAATTCAGATTTTCTTATAGATAAAATAATTAAAAAAAAATATAAGACATCGGTGACGGTGTTTATTTATTATCCTTTTTTCCCTTCCTTATTTTATGGTATGATACTATCAGATGTGAAACGTGCACGAGTTCTTATTAAGGAAAGGACATCATTTTTCTCATTTTGCGCCATTTTTTTCCTTCAAATGACACACGAACCCTGTCAATTCATGATTTTATACAAAAACAAGAACAATATTAATCAAAACTTTGATTTATTTTTCATCAAAATATTTTCACACATTTTCCTGTTCTGGAAGACGTACTTTCTTATTTCTGGAGTACATGAAATAAGTGATGAAAACTGCAGCATAAAGTAGGCATTTTTTTTCAGGATATTAAAATTTATTAGTATATTTATGAAATAAAGACTAAACTATTTTATTTCTCACACTTTTACAAAATCTATTTTTTTATGAAGTACTTAAATCTAAAATTTGTATTTATATTTTCATTTCTTGATAACAAATTGTGCGTCAAGTACGCTGCTCTAACAAAAGGCTTAGTTCCGCGAGAAATGTCTAGAAAAAAATTCCTTTAAATTTGTGTTACTATGAAAATATACAGCTGTTATAAATTTAGCTTTATGTTCGCACGTTAAAATTCGATATATCATTCTTAATAATTCACAGACATTTTTCTCGATATAATTCGTTGCATTAATAAAACACTATAATACAAATATTAATTGATAAAAAGGAATTCTAAAAATTTAAATTCTACAATAATTACGTGCCACAAAAGAAATTTCTTATTTCACATCTTAAGACATAATATATCCATAAAAAAAATATTAGTTATTTTTCTACACTATTATAAAATAGCATTGTTTCCTCATCCCTCCCACACACAATTAATAAATTAACACTAAATATTTTTCATTTATACTTTATTTTAGCTTTTATGAAAATATAACAATATTAATATTCTTTTTTCTTATGTACTTTTTCTTATGTACATTGTTACTATTCCATTATTTACGATCCGGAGTTCCATGAAATAATTTTATACTCGTTGGTATAATGCTTTGCAAAACTAAACATTTTTTTTTATATAGAAAATGCATCTCTTTTTCATTTGTGAGAAAAAAACCCACTTATAACGAAAGTGAGAAAATAATTTATTGACATATGAGCAGATTTAACGTTAAAATATAAATGGAAGCAAGAACAGCTAATAAATTTTAGGTTGCAAATTCAAGCATACTACACAGGATTTCTCTCAGTTATAAACATTATACGGAATAGCTAGAAGAATATCAGTGAAAAATATTCCTCGACGTGAGTTGCTACAAAAACAAAATATAAAAATAAATGAAACGCAGAATATATGAAATGCAACTGCAAATAATTTCAATACATCTAGACATCGACAGTTTCTGTAAAACAAAATGCAATTAAATATCCCAGTTACCAGTATCTAATTATTCATTAGTCGAAGTAGACAATTGCCTGTGGGCTCCACGCTTTTTAGGGGCCCATAGAAGAGGAAATAAAATATTATAGTTATTTTTTATTGCAATTACTATTTTTTTATTACAGATTCTAATAAACAATTATTGTTTATTTGAATTTTTTTGCTGATAATTTGTTGTTTTATTTGTGAAATGAAATATATTCCTAAGATGTTGAGTATTAAAATTATTAGGCTACATGGTCCCGAGAATTTAACTGCCTAGGGATCTCCGTGTTGTTAATCCGCACAAACTCAATGCACGAATAGGTTACACTTGGATTTCAAATTAGTGTCATTAACACTAGCATAGCTGGTCCTAAGTGGGCCCTATATCAGAAAATTCTTGGAGGCTCCTTTAAATTTTCACTTTTTTTTCCTTGCATATGTTGGACCCCTGTAATGTATTGGTCCCGTATCATTGATACGGCGGTAGCTACGCCCTGGTAATTACTGAGTAAATTATATTAGAATAGATTTTAAAATTCTTGATGACAAATTCAACACTTTTTTAAAGTTATCTTTACGTAAAGTGTTTATAACATGATTCTACTTTAAGTATTATTTTTTAAGACATATTCTTTTAAATGTGTGTGTGGAATGTGGGGTTCCACGAAAACACCTTAAAGTTCTAAGGATTCTCTGTGAGTCGAAAAAGAGCTTGAAGAACCCTTCTCTAAGGAATAATTTCAAAATGTCCGTTGTTCAGTTAACACTTTTCAAACTTGAGAAGAATTTGAGTTAGTGGGAACAGGTGCTAGCGATCTGGAGTTAACAAAATTCTTCACTTCGTCATGCTGGAAATATTGCAAGAATTCGAGCTGTTTAAACCCTTTTTCTCAAGGTTGGAATCTGTCACAAAGTATACCATTCCAGGTAAATTATAGACAAGGGACGTTCTAAGCTGCCAAGAGAATAAATTACCCTTCAACGGTGTATTTGCATAAGGGGGGTCTGTAACTTTTTCAGCAGACCAACTGGTATTGGAAAAATCCTGTCCCGAGAAAAGCAATTCAGGCTTGACCATAACCACGAAGGTCAGAGCTCCCCTCCCTGATTGTTAGTTATAGCCTTGGATACCAACAGGTAATAAATTTTGTTTCGAAAGATAAACTGTACTCTCCTTCGATACTCGAAGCACGTGGTTTCTAACGATAACCTGTAAATGATTCGGAAAAATTTTAATCTATATGAAAAAGTTAAGTGTGAAATGCGTTATTTCATTTAATAACTAGGTATTTCATGAAATCACTAGACAAGTCAGTTAAAGTATATAACATTATTGAATTCTATGATTTAACTAGTTATTCTATAGAATAACGATTACTTGATCGTTAAAGTATAAAATAGAGGAAAAAAGCGAATTAACCGGTTCTAGCTGCTTTCAGTCGTTTTTGAACCGTTTACAGCTGCTTTGGGGAAGGAATTTTCCTATCAGGAACAATAAATGGCCGAATAAATCAATTGTATTCTAGTAGTCAGTTCAGTATATATGAGCGATAATTAATTTCCATTGAAGAAGTTCCGAATATTGACACAATGCTTTTATCTGTTACAACAGCTCAAAGTTGCGGCACTGGACAAGACTTTAAAAAGTGCTCGTGTAAAAAAAAATGCGTAATAATAAATATGTGCTTGTTTCAAAAATAATATGCAATGCAATTCTAAGTGTCATCACAGCAAGTCTTGCTCTAATAAATAATGAAAAGTAAAATAAAGTTGTTTCATAAAATTTAAATTAATGTTCTCGTACAATTTTGTTTGAAGATTTACACAGTGTTTTTATGAAGCAACAGTTTTCTTCCCAGCATGTATTTTTTTTTTTTTGATAAATTTTTAATATAACTATTTCTATAACATAATCTTTTTTTTTTCCTTTCTGTTTAACTAATGTTAGCAATATGAGCAAAAACAGGTTATATTATATACTTTCCATATTAAATTATTATTTAATAATCCGCATTAGGGATAAAATGTATTTTTTCGAGAGATTTTAGCTATTTAGGATCAAATAATTTATAGAATACTTTGAAATTATTTATTTTTTTCTTTAACGTTTATCATTAGTTATTTCATAGAATAACAAGTAATTCTATGAAATAACTAAATTATACACTTAAACGGTAACATATATACCCAAATGAATTTTCTATTTATATAAATAACTAGCGGACTCGACAGACGTTGTCCTGTACACATATCTTAAATTCAAAAATTCCAAAAAATTTTATGGTTAAGCTTTAATTATCTGGACCGTTTTGATGAAAATTTGTATTAAAAAAAAGTTATTACAAAATCTAACTTCATTACATATACAGTTATCACAATTCGATCAATCGATAGCGTGTAAGTATGTGTATATTATGAGCGAGTAAAATGAAGAGGCTGTGTGAATAAAAACTTAAACTCGTTTTAGTTAAAGGTGAAAAAGTTGAGACTCAAACTATCTTATAACATGAATATTTATTAAATTGTACAAAAGCTTAATTTAACGTAATGCCATTGGATGTACAATATTTTTGGTTAATCCTTGAGGGGTAAAAACAAATAAATTCGATGGTTTTCCAAATCTGGAACACGCAACATATAATTGGCCGTGAGAAAAGCACGGATTTTCTAAATTTAAGCTATGAATCTTCATGGTTTGACCTTGTGACTTATTAATAGTCATAGCAAATGTCAAGCGAATCGGAAGTTGTAAACGTTTAAATGGTATAAGTGAATCTGAAGGAATCATTGGGATCCGAGGTAGAAGTACAACTTCAGCTTGAAATTTTATACAAAAAAAAAAAGAGGAAAATTGCTTAAAAATTTAATTTTAAAAAAATGCAAATTTCGAAAAAAACTCTTTTTAGAGCACATCATTAGGACCTATAGTAATTATGTGCCAAGTTTTGTACTTCTGGGTTGCTTAGATGTGTGAAACACACATACAAACTCTTTCTTTTATTAGTATAGATTTCCGATAAGAAATAATTTTAAATAAAAAAAAGTTCAGCCGCTTAGGAGGAGTTTAGTCACATACAGACACACAGAAGATTTTTATGTATAAAGATATATTTTAAAGTATCGAGGCTTTTCTTGCCACACATTAGCAGACTAAATAGCACAAAGGGGTAAAACAATTATGCGTTTTACAGTTTTTCGTTAATATCTTTTTAACTAATTGCGATATCAGACCGAATTGTGAATCTAAATCATTCTGGAGTACACTGGAACAGACACAAAAAATTTCATCAAAATCGGTCCACCCGCTTAGGAGGAGTTTAATCACATACACACGCACAGAAGATTTTTATATATAAAGATGAAGATTTTTAAATTACACTACTTTTGTGAGTTTATATACTTACTGGGATGAAGAGGAAAAATTTGCGACTTTTTTTTTACGATGCAGAAGTTTATCCAAACGCAATGTTAGGGTATTTTAATTTGTTATTCATGTTTTATTATACTTATCATTGGTCAATCTGTCGAATTGTGTGTAATATATACAGTGAAATAACGTGACAGAAAAAAAAAAGACGAAAAATAGGTTTACGTGAAATACTACAACGGTCTCGAAGAACTACTATGTATTCTCATACATTTTTTCTCTTAGCACGAAACGAAACTCGAATAACACGAAAAGAGTTCCTTTCACTTAATGAAATGTTTGAGAAAGTTTCAGTATTAGTGGGCTGTTCTAGTGTATCATCGGAAGAGTTCGTTGGAGTAGATGATGATTATGTCTGTTAAGCCCCAATTATGGTAGACAAAGACATTTTGGAGTGTGATCAAAGAGCTCAAAAAACATCATTGATACAGATTCCGGCGAAGAAAATGAGATGATTAATGCAGCTTCTGATCCCTCGTCATCCAAAATGAGAAACATCATGGGCCGAATGTGCAGTTATTTAGACTCGCATTTTAATGGTGAAATGAATAAAAAAATGGACGACATCGAACATTTGTTGATGGTTTGATGCTAAAAAAGACAATGCAAAGAAAAGTATCAGATGATGCTACAAAAACTCAATAAATATTTTGTTTTTTAAGGAAAATTTTTGAATTATATTTCATTAAGTGTTCTTGTGAATGTTTTTGATTTGTTGATTTTTATTAAGCACAGGCAAAATAAAATGTACTCTAATAACTTTAATTTTGTTGAAATATGTTTGTTCTTGCAATATCCTGTAAGACGAGAAAACATTTAAGTCCCTCAGTTTCGTGTTAAGCGATTTTCACTGCATTTCAACATAAAAAAAAAAGATATTGATATTTAGTGTTAGTGAATTAAAATACACACATAAAATTATTTTGAGAATATTTTTACAAGAAAAAGTTATTTAAATGCAGTTTTTTGGCAAAAAGTATAGAAAAAGGACATCCTTTCAAAACTTTCTCCTTTTATAAAAAAAAATTCTAATAATTTTTATATAATAATATTTTGTCAGTTATTATTTCCATCAAATGAAGTAACAATCAGCTTTTTGTTAAAATTTCTCTACTATGATGTATTAAAATACGAATAAATCAATTTCTATGTTGTATATTTCAAAAGTCCTATCGCAAACTTTGAAATGAAATCCTAGCTATGTATAGTTAAAATATATAATTATAGAAGCATTTTTTTAAAAAAGGAAAATGTTTTAAAAATAGGTCATTCTTCATTTTTTACCAAAAAAAAAAAAAAGGAATTAAATAAATTTTTTTTCTCCTAATAATGTTCTTAACACAATTTTATGCGTAAATTGTAATTCAATTGACACTAAACATCAAAAAGAAAAAAAAAAGACTATTCTTTCAGACTCTTTTTCCAAGTCACGGTTCCAAACGTAGTTTCCCTAACGCATTCTGAAATCTCCAATTCACAATCTCTTATGATTTTGAATAAGATTACTGAAAGATATAGTTTATGTTTTGTTTTAAATTAAGGTAAAATAATTTAGATTAAAAATTGAATTTATGTTGTTTCAAATGTTTCTCACATATATTTATCCCAGGATACACATTTTATAAAATAAATATTGAATAAAATATATATTAGGGAATTAATTAGTAATTATTATTATATGTATAGGAGAAAAAGAGACTCACACATTCATTCACTCATCACAATATTTCTAGAACGATAAGACCTACAGCAGTGTTTCTCAATCTGTGAGGCGCGCCCCCCTGGGGAGGCGCGGTAACCCTCCGAGTGGGGTGAGAGCATATTGAAAATAAAAGGTTTAAAAAAGTAATTTTTTGGAATGAAGTAAAACAAAATGCTTTCTGACATAATAAAAAATACACATTTGCACTGATATAATTTATTTTTATCATCTGGTGATCATCAAAAATAAAAGATTCCACTTCAAACAGACATTAGCTATCTTTGATTCTATAACCAAATAAAAAAAGACATTTTGTTTGCTTTACTGTATTCCCACAATGAGAAATTTTTTTTTACGTTTCCCCTAAAGTACTACTATGTTTCACTCCGTTTTTTTTCCTTTGAGGAAAGTTGTAAATAATATTTTTCTGTTGCTTTTTTTTCATGCGAATGAGTTTATGATATATGGATAAGCATATTGAGCACTTTGAGGGATTATTTGGCCAAGACTTATTTTTATGAGCATTCTGAAACATATTTTATTGCTGTGTTGTACGACATATTATGGTTTATAAATGTATAAATGAGCATAATATAAAAAAAATGGGCATGTGCATCTGTGATCTCTATTGGAGAAAGTTGAAACTGATCAAGCAATTGAAGAAACTGCTGAAATAATGCATATCAATCAAGATAGCGAAAGTAAATATGCGAAAAGTGATAGACATGAAACGTTTGAGTTGAATTGAAATTTTCAAATGCTGCCTAAAGAACTCTATGAAGAAAACTATGAAGCCATAAATGTAGCATTTCGCCTTCTCAAAAAGACACAAGGAAGAAAAAGTTCAAAATGCTATTTGTAGATCATCAAACGTTAGCAAAACTACAATAACGTGAACAAAATATGAGTTTTGCTGGAAAATAACGCTCCTGTATTTTTAGCGAAAAGTGTCTGAGATTTATGTGTCCTTTATTAAGGACACGCACATTTGGAACATTTTCTTTAGTTTTATTGGATTTTTTCTCAAATTATCAAAAGAAAAATTGAAAAGTCCTTGAAAGTAGGTAAGTATATTTTCTCTTAATTAAATTATTCACTGGAATTGTGATTTTTACCGTGTATAGTAAAAATAATTATAAAATAAATTATAGTTTAAAAACAGATTAAAAAACACGCTTTTATAGTGATT
>BMAV01007930.1:219352-231352 GCA_019973955.1 Trichonephila inaurata madagascariensis
AAAAAAAATGGGCATGTGCATCTGTGATCTCTATTGGAGAAAGTTGAAACTGATCAAGCAATTGAAGAAACTGCTGAAATAATGCATATTAATCAAGATAGCGAAAGTAAATATGCGAAAAGTGATAGACATGAAACGTTTGAGTTGAATTGAAATTTTCAAATGCTGCCTAAAGAACTCTATGAAGAAAACTATGAAGCCATAAATGTAGCATTTCGCCTTCTCAAAAAGACACAAGGAAGAAAAAGTTCAAAATGCTATTTGTAGATCATCAAACGTTAGCAAAACTACAATAACGTGAACAAAATATGAGTTTTGCTAGAAAATAACGCTCCTGTATTTTTAGCGAAAAGTGTCTGAGATTTATGTGTCCTTTATTAAGGACACGCACATTTGGAACATTTTCTTTAGTTTTATTGGATTTTTTCTCAAATTATCAAAAGAAAAATTGAAAAGTCCTTGAAAGTAGGTAACTATATTTTCTCTTAATTAAATTATTCACTGGAATTGTGATTTTTACCGTGTATAGTAAAAATAATTATAAAATAAATTATAGTTTAAAAACAGATTAAAAAACACGCTTTTATAGTGATTCGAACTAAAAAGTAAAAAAAATAAATATATATATTACTTAAAAGTAACACATATACAAAATTTAATACTTATCTTGTTAATTTGTACGGTTTATAATTATGATCGCGTATTGTAGCTTTAGCGCCAAAGTGCATTATTATTGCTTTCAATATATTATTAGTTTGGAGGCGGGGGGGGGGGCGCGATAAAAATTATGATCGAAAATTGGGTCGCCAGTAGTGAAAGTTTAAGAACCACTGACTTACAGACGTGAAATTTGGCCCACAGATTACTTTCATGGCCTAAGTGAACATTAACGTCGCACTGTTAAGCAACACGAGATCTTTTGGTGACGGACCTCGTCATTTTGAACCATGGTCAAGGGACGAGGATGCCATCTGAGCTGGCACCTCCTCTCCTAACTACCACACCATACCACACCAACAGGAGGACATTTGAGCTCTTGACAGATTTAACTTGCTTCGCTTCCCTACATGGCGAGTCTTTAGTGGTATTGGGCTCGAACTCATGGCACGCCTTCCATGATCCTTTACCTTGACCACTGGGCTACCTCATCCCTTACTTCCATGTCGCAGAGATCCTCTAAGAAAGGGTTTTATGAAAATTGACCTCCTGGGGAGGGGGGTTGCGAGGGATTAAGGAGTGTTACAGATAAATATTTTCGTTTTTGAACTGTTAGACGAAATTTGTTAAGGGTATTTATTTTGTTGAGTAGATATTCACTAAAAATGAACTTTACGGAAATCCATTTTAGGGAAGCGGGTTATGGGAGTGTTCTACCACTACCCCTTCAAGTTTAGAAATTCAAGTCCTAAACTTTTTAAATCAAAAGGTTAAGGTTGTGAGAATGTTTTTTTAATACAGTCGAGCTCTTAGTTCTAGGACTTAGATATTAGTATAATTTACATATAACAATTAAGCCCAGCGGTCGAGGATCGCGATTCAACACCACAGGTCCAGGTTCTATTCCCGGGGTGGGAAAGTTCGACTCCCCCTTTCATCCCTACTGCAGTGGGTCGATAAATGAGTACTAGCTTGCTTGGGGACTTAAACACTGGGGTTCTCGCTTCAGACTGACCACCTGTTCCGGACATCTTCTCATACACTTCAGCGCCCAATGGTCACGTATACTGGGATGGGCACGGTAGGCCTTGACCCTCATGAGCTGTTGCGCCACTGAGTTTGAGTTTTACTTATAGCAGCGTGTATATTGATACACATCATGAAATACCCAGTGAGGTGGGTGGGTAGTCACTATATAAATTTGTTTGATCACGCATAGTAAATTTGTTAAGACTTAGGTTTTAGCTAACACATTCAAGTGTTTCGTTGTAACCAAAGGTCTTAGAGTGCAACTTTAATAAAAAATAACTTGTTCTCTGTAACTCAAATTAAATTGTCTATAAATTTTTAATGTGTTTTTAAAGGAGCTAATGATAGCTTTTTTGGAATTAGAAGGGACTTTTTTATAATGTAGCTATTTATTATATATCTATTTAATAAAGTGGTGCAATATGTATATAAGTGCAATATGTATATAAGTGCAATTTATGTGTATATATATTTAATATTTATACTTTTAATGCTGCTAAATTTAATTATTTTTGGTTAAAAAAACATTCCTTATTTTGTTCAGATGTACTAATAATTTAGTGAGAAATTCTATCAATAAAGCAGCCAGAACTATCAACTTTGCTATCAACTTGCTTTTTTTTAAATAAAGGAATGTAAACAAGAGTGTATGTGGTCAAGGAGGAAAGGAAATCTAAACTACCCCATAACTCAGTAAGAAATGCATAAAAGTTCATATTTTTGTGTGTGTGTGTTTGATAGAAAGGTTACTTCAGTATTGAAAAAAATCGAAAAAATGTTTTAATATTCTGATCAATGTTGCTTTGTGGACTTCCATTATTTAACATTACGCGAAAATAGCCTGAAACCATTTTTCCATCCCTAGTACCCCTTCGGTTGTGGAGACAATGATGTCTGAGCTTCCTCTAACTATTTTCACTGCTTGCCAACCAAAATACTGCATCATGAAAGAAGCATCAAAACCACATGAAATTTTTTCTTTTCTTATATATGCAAATAATTATCATTCAAGTGTATAAACATATCATAGTTGACTTCAGTACCACCAACAAGTGCTATATGGGCCGTGGGTAGTCTAGTGGTTAGAGTACCGGACTCCGGACCGGAAGGCCTGGGTTCGATGTGCGTACCACCAAATACTCTCCGAGTACACACGGAGTACGTGCTCGTTAACTCAGTGGGTCCGAAAGTCTTGTGGGCTGAATCACGAGTGCAGGGAACTGGAGAAAATTTCTCTCCAATTCAGTTCCATGCCTAAATTGTGGAGGTGGAGATAGGTGGTGTCACCATCTATCGTTCCTTCGGGAATTTCTCCGAGCTAAATCGTACTTTCACCTGTATGGTGCTCAAGGCTAAGGCCTAACGACAGACGTACTTCTAGCCCATTGCTACGATGAATTTCGTGGGCCTCGATCTGACTATGTCAGACAGGTGGAATCAGCAACAACAACAACAGTGCTATATATAAAGAAAGAACATAATGCCATTTTTAAGTACTGGAATTTCTTTTAGTGTAATTGTTTTTCAAAAAACAGCTTCAATATACCTTAAGGGGACCTCGAGCATCATTCGAATGAGGTTTTGAGTACTCCTTATTATCCTCTTATTGCGGCCCGAGTGAAATACCTGTCCTATGTATGTGGCTCGGTGAGGAAAAAAGGTTTTATACCTCTATGGTTTAAACAGTATTTTAAAATGAAGACAGTCTGAAAAATTCTATATCGTGCTTTGTTCATTCTAAAGATCAGAATTGCTTTCAGACAAGCAATGGGGAAAGTGCATTGAAGCAAAAACAGAGCCTATTTTAACTCTAAACAACCTTTGGAAAAGATATGCAGCTTTATAGAGTCACTTAAGGATCCATCATTTCCTCTCTATCCACTAAGCTAATAGAATTCCCAGGTAAAAATTTAATCTATAGACAAATTGGTATATTTAAGCAATCGAAGCTATGAGCATAGTGAATTTTTCTTTTTATTCATATCAGTTTTTATATTATTTGTTTAAAAATCAGAAACGTACGAATACGCTCCATTGCTCTTATTAAAAATAGTTTGTTTTCTTAAAAATATTTTCAATGTATTTAAGGTATACGACTACTTGCGACAATAGTTCTTTGAAAAAATGGAGATATGGGGATTTTTTTCATGATTTTTATATTTATTTAAAATATTTTAAGGGAAAAAAATACTAAAATTGAAAACAGAAAAACAATTCATTTTTATTAAAATGGGAAAAAACTGTTGAAAATGTACAAAAAATTATATAAACGGGGCCCACTCTGTGCAAAAATTTTATGAACAAATTATCAATTTTTTAATTTTGATGTGTTACTTAGTTATCTATGTTTGAAATGACCTTCAGGATAAGAGATATTTTAGTTTTTACAAAAACTAGAGCACTTTATCTTAGTGATTGTATGTGAAATTGCTTTTAAAAAAAAACAACAACATATTTCGAGTAAAATGTATTTTAAAGTTTGACATCTTGTGTTAAGTTAAGGCATCTACTTTTACTAAAACACTTGTAGTTTTTGTTCTAGTGAATGGAAAATAAAAAACTTGGTATTTTTATTAAGCTAATAAGATAGCCTATAAAATAAAATCATAAAAAATCTATCAATTTTTGAAAAAAAAATGATTTTAGGGTAGTTGGATACCTTAATAACACAGCGTACAAAATATACGCAAAATATTTATCTTTCCGAGATAAGTCAGTTTAAAATTTTGATTTGCCATTGGGATGTGAATAAAAACAAACGTAAAAGTTATCATAACTCTGCGTTTTTTAAACTTAGAGCTTTCAAATTTTGTGAGTTTGTAGAAAGGTATACAAAAAATAAGTTAGGCTAAAAAAATTAGATTTGATTTTTTTTTATCGATTTTTGTCAATTGAATCGTACTGTGTTCCCTTAGAACATAGATACGCAAAGTACATCCAACTCTTTTTTTTTTTTTTTTACAAAATTTAACAAAAACATATACAAAATTTAACGGGTTTTTTTTTTAAAAAAAAAACGAATTTTTTGTTCTAGCACGACTTTTTTAAAAAATGAGTGATTCGTGCTGTTAGGATGAGGACGAGGTTGCATGGCAACAGCGGACGTGGTTAGAGGGGACACAACATTTCGTGGTCTGAGTGGACACTTTGAAACTCATCGTGGTTAGAGCGGACACATTTTTTCCTCATCTTAGAATAGATTCGATTATCGAATTGCAAGGATAAATGCATTTTTGCCAATCAAATTTAATTATTTATATTAAAATTTTAAGATATTATAGCGTGAATACATTTTAAACATAGCGAAATGTAATAAAAATATAAACTTTTGGAGAAATATTTAAAAGTTAATAGTAAGTAACAGTATAATGAAAAGTATGAACGGATTTCACGAATTTTATGGAAAACTGTATTTTAGAGTCAAATAAATATTAGTACGGGGGCAATTTCCATAAAATTAATTTCATTAACGCAAGTAAAAATAAATACTGGAAGTAAAATACGAGATACAAGTAAATAAAAGAAATTAATTTTATGGTAATTGCACCCGTTCAAATATTTGTCTCTAAAATACAAAATCCCTGAAATTTGTTCATACCCTTCACTATACTGTTACTTACTATTATTTTTTAAATGTTTCTCTGAAAGTTTTTATTTTTTTATTACATTTCGCTATGTTTTAAATGTATTGGCGCTATAATGTCTTAAAAATTTAATATAGATAATTAAATTTGGTTGGCAAAAATGTATTTATCCTTGTGATTCAATAATCGAATCTGTTCTAAGGTGGAGAAAAAATGCGTCCGCTCTAACTACGATGAATTTCAAAGTGTCCGCTCAGACCACGAAATGTCATGTGTTCGCTCTAACCACGTCCGCTGTAGCTACGCCACCGATTGGATTGAATTTAGGACAGTTTATGATAATTAAAAAGTCGATAATGATGAGATTGAAGCTCAGCTATTAACAGCTGATTTAATTCGTGATGGCTCGAAACTTCCTGCAAGTATGGAACTACATTTTCTTGCTCATGATCCTGACATAGAGCGTGCGTTAAAATTTCTACGCAATCAGAAAAGTTTTGTGTAACAGGATATCAATAATTATACAAGCAACTTGAGGGAAAAGAAATAGCTATTTAGACTTTAAAAAAAAACACACCGAGATGATAACGAACAAAATTCTTCATTTGAATCAAAACCGACTAACTAACAATAACCGACACAACTATTGATAATAGAGCTTTTTGATCCAGTTCGCAATACACGTTCACGTTCGTTATCAAGTCGCGATGAATAGTTTTTAGTGAGTTGTTTCATGCCTAATCTGCACAAGTTTTAATTTATTTTTTTTTTGTAATTAAAACTAATTGTTTTTGTTTTATAAATATCTATAACATGGATTTTACTATTACTTTTTTGCATGGATTTTTGGGAAAATGTTTAGAGATTCTTCAACTTGCAAGATTTTTTAAAATTGTATAAGGTACCAATATAGTACCAAATGTACCATATAGCGATTTTTCGACTTACAAGATTTTTTAAAATTGTTTAACATATCCCCCAAATTTACCATATAGATTTAACATGGAAGATTTTTTTAAAATTGTGGAACATATTTCCAAATTTACCTCATTTTTTTATACGAATTTTGCATGGCTTTTTCTAAAGAACGTATGCACCACGTAAAAAAAAAGTTGGGTGTATATAGTTATAATAAATTGTAATATAATATTAAGGTTGAAAATATTGAAATAATTATAGAGAAAAAGAAAGATTACTCACTTTTAAAATAAACTTGTAAATGACACATTTTCACTTTTGCTTTAATTTCTTATCCCATTTTTGATGACGTTTCTTCTGAATTCATATCATTCAGTCAGATTGAATGGTATGAGATTCAGTGAAGGACTTGACTAGTGGTTATCTATTGTACAATAAAAATCGACGAAATTAAAATAAGTCGCACTGATTTAATTAAAATCAGTGGGATTTAGTTTTAAGACTTGGTAAAAATTGTCTCCCAGATTTATTTTAAAAAGATGCAACAAAATTTGAATTTTCCATTGATAATTATTTTCCACCTGTGCAAACATAATTTTTTCTTCCGCATGAAAGTTTCTTGCTATAGTGTTTGTAGCTCTGCATATCCAGAATGTTGAGATCAAAATCGTAAATTATTTCCATTAGTGAAGGCATGCATTGAAAAATACATTTTGAAGTCCGGTCATAACTATTTTGCCACGCGGGAATAAGTCGAATGCAAATTTTTTCATGTACATATTATTAATGTAGTTTTCTTTTTTTCATAAGACATCACTATCTAGAACTTGAAATGTAATGTTGAAACCGTACCATTTACCATGCGTTTTCCTTTTAATCCACTGGAAAAGAATTTGAATTTTATAAGCAATTCCTCGCACAAATTCTAGAACACACACTTTTCATTTTCGGTATAATCCATTATAGAAAATTATTTAAAGTTGAGATGTGAAGCATTACTAGTTCGCAGTATCACAGAATATGATAATCTCACTAATACCACAAGCTAAACACATATTCCTTATGCATAACACCGTTTACATTTTCCAGCATTATGATTCCATTGACACTGTCAGGTCCAAGATCGTAGAGACGCGAAACACAATTCTTCATTAACTGATTTGATATCACAATGCATTGATAAAGTGATTGTCTTGAGATTCTCTGCCAATGTTCAATTTTTTTGAAACCAAGACATATTCGAACACAGTTTGAGAAAACTGCAAAGACTAGAAGTTTCATCTCTTTCAACAACACAGGTTGCTGGAAAAAGGCTAAATGAATCCAAAAATTTGTCTACATTCTAGAAGGAATTTGTGTGTGCAAGTTTTGGATCACATGACCCTCTTTAAACAGCGGCCTTTAACATTCCCCCTGAATTTCTATAGATGTATTCAATATTGTTTGAAGCAAAAAGCATTGGACATGGGGGGATGTCACCCATGAATGCAAAAGCTTTCAATTTGAAACTCTTTATGTCGCATCCATTCAAGTTGTGATGTATATATATAATCTCCCCTCTCATACAAAGTACCAAACTGGCGTCTTCTGTGTATGGTACTCGTTAAATAATTTGTTAAGCAGTAAAAAGGCTGAGAAAAGCTCTTGTCTTTATGCGTTTGTTTATTGATAAATGGTGTCCACTGTAGCAATTTACGGAAAACAATTATACAACACCACACCAAAAACAATCACCAAATCCCGTTGGGACATCGCATTTTTCTAATTGACGAGATTATGCATTTCAAAAATCCTAGTTCAAGCTCTTTAAAAATCTGAGCTATATATAAGCAACATCTTATAGATCTCTGCATACAAGGAGGATGTTTTGAAACCATGTTATTCTTTATTTTCATTTTTTTGCATAGAAATAATTTTTTCTTGTAATAATGTTCTTAAATCTCGAACAGATGAGAACATGATAAGTATCTACGAAAGGAAGATTTGAAGATTTATTTTTGGAGGAATTCAGGAAAAGAACGTGGCGAATATCAAATTTCGAGCTCTATCATTAATATAAAGAATCTGACGTCATTAACTTCATCAAAATACAACGAATTAAATGGACAGGCCACATTGTCAGAATGAACGAAGACCGCACCACTAAAAAAGTCTTCCATACCCAACCAATTGGCACACGAAGAAAGGGCAGGCCAAATCTTAGATAAATTGATGGCGCCTAGAAAAAGATCACCTAGTTTTTAGAACTAAGAATTGGAGAAAACTAGCAGAAAGAAGGCTGGGGCCTGGAAAAGGCTTCTTGAGAAGGCCAAGGCCCACTCTGAGATGTCGAGCCACTGAGGAAGGAATGTTCTTAAAACAATTTTATATGTGTATTCCAATTCAACTGACTCTAAACATTAAAAGAAAATTTATTCATTCATAAGATTTTTCAAAATCACGGTACCAAACGTAGTCAGTGATCTTAAACTAAGAAAATAATACACATACTATTTCAACACAATATTTCACTTTAAAAAGAGATATACGAACATGAAGTAAAATAAGTATAAGAATATACGAATACGAATTTTCTCAAACTGACAATAAAATAAACGAAAAAAAAACCCCCCAAAAACAATTGTCATATATATATATAATTAATATTGAGATATTTAAAATCTTCTTATAGCAAAATATAGATTATAATCGAAAATGAACCAAGCCTAAACTACATAGAAAAATACCTAAGGAAATATGAAGATCCAAATCAAAAACTTCAATATAGGAAGAAAAAAAAATTATTGCCTCTGAAGCTAAAAATTTTAACTTGCAGCAGTTCATAGTCGAAAGCAGAACTCTTCCTACCCCCTACCCCCCAAAAAATATTTTAATGTAGTGCAAAAAGCACAATAACAGTGAATTTCAGGGATAATTGGTAGCCACGGTAGGCTAGTGGTCAAGGTAAAGGACTTGTGGCTGTCTTGTCATGAGTTTGAGCCCAGTACCACTGAAGACCCCCCGTGTAGGGGGTGATGCACGTTAAATCTGTCGAGAGCTGAAACATCCTCTTGTTGGTGTGGTGTGGTAGCTAGGAGAGGAGGATTCCAGCTCAGGTGTCGTCCTCGTCACTTGAACATGGTTCAAATTGACGAGGTCCGTCACCAAAAGCCTTTGAGAATCCGAACAGTCTGACGTTAATATTCACTCACTCGTTCAATCAGAGAAAATTGAGTGGTCCCATTAGTCTAATGGTCATGGTCACCAAATCGTGCCAGACGTTGTTGAGTCACGGGTTCGAGCACTGATACCACTGAGAACCTACCATGTAAAGGAGATAATGCGCGTAAAATTTGTCGTTGCTTAACCCTCCAAGCGGTCTGCATGTAAAATCCCGTCATTCCAGAGATGCTTTTTCTGCCTTCAAGCAAGATTCCCAAAAGCGGCCGAGCCACATTCTTAAAAATACGGCTCAACCACTTTTGAGAACCCCACCTGACGGCAAAAAAAATACGTGCGGTGCATTTTCGAAGAATCTCCAGAATGGCAAGACTTTAAGTGCAGACCGCTTAGAGGGTTAAAGTCTTTCCATTAGCACGGTGTGGAAGTTTGAAAGGACGTCACTCGAGTGAGGTTCCAACTTACGAGATCCGTCGCTAATAGCCTGCATGTTGCCTCAGAGCAGTGGTCTCCAACTCCCGATCCGTGGACCAGTACCAGTCCATGAATCAAATACTACCGCTCCACACAAGAAACATTAAATTATTTCCCTTTTATTTACTGTGGTATATTTTTCTTGGGTTTGGGCTACTTTTAATGAAAATCACTTTATATTTCTTGTTAAATCATTTTATATTCATTTTTTGGTGTAGCTATATTTTATTCTGAAGTCACGATGAAATAGAGAATTAAATTAAAATTATTAAATCAAAACAATTTAAAATATAAAGAATCAACGTCCTCCTTCTACAGCGGGCAGTGGTAAAATTAACAAACTTTGACCGGTCCGTGGCAATAAAATGGCTGGGGAACACTGCCTTAGAGGACGACATCTGAATTAGCCCCCTCCAAACTACCACACCATGCCAACGTAAGGACTTTGAGCCGAGACAGATTTAACGTGCATTGGCCCCTCTACACGATGGGTCTTCAGTGGCACCAGGACTCGAACCCGTGACACGTCGGCCTTGTTCGTAACCATGACCAGTGGACTACTGTGGCCACCAAATTAAAAGTGGAATGATTTTTCCAAAAGGAATCCGTTCTAAATTTCCTGTATTAAAAAAAAAAATGAAAAGGAATATATATGCCTTTTTATTCGAACTACCAAGCACAGCGTGTTTAAACTTTAAATGCTGAGTTGAAATGGTTATTTTAATTTGATATTAATATATATCTAAATATATAGAGACAGATAGTGTCTAGATATATAGTTTATAATATATATATATATATATATAAAATAAGAAATTAAGTGAAAAAGTTGTAAGACCTACAAAGCCTAAGAAGAAAGAAATTGGAGTTCAAGAGACACAACAAATGTTGGTACAAATAGTCTTTGGACTAAACTTGAAACCTATTATAATTTCTAGAGCTGTCACTGAATTAGGCCAGCGATTTAGGGTTAAGCAATGCTTTATGGATTCACCTTCCCTATACAGCAGAAAGTTTCGACATAATATAAATATATATACATTGAAAATCATTTTAACACGAAACTGAGGGTATTGAAAATTTTTTTCGTGTTAAAAGATATAGGGAAAAAAAACTATTCAACAAAATTAAATTTATTGCAGTATATATACATGCCTTTAATAGACAAAAAACAAAGCGAAACAAAAACATTCACAAGAACTTAATGAACTTGAATACAAAATTTTTAAGTTTTTTGAAATACAAAACATTTATTGAGTTTTTGGATATTTATCTGATATTTTTCTTTGCATTGTTTTTATTAGTGTCAAATAGTCAACAAATTGCTCGATATCTTCCATTTTGTTATTCATTTCACAGTTGGAATGTGCGTCTAAATAACTGTGCATACTTTTCATGATGTTCCTTATTTCGGATTTCAAATATTCCAACCCTCCCAAGATTTACTGAAAAAGATCTCGCTTGTTAGAACCAAACAAATAAAGCCGTCTTTAAATCCTTGTGCTTGGCTGTTCGCATTTGTTTTCGCTCTGTCTCAAATTTACTCCGTTCAAAAATTTCTGTAATTTGCGCTCTTTTTTTTTTTTTTTTAAAAAAAAACGTTTATTGTATATAATGTAAAGTTAGCAATATACTAAAATCTTCACAGATTTTTGTGTTCATCTTCTGTTTTTGATCAATAGCCTTAAGAATTTCCATATTCATTTTTGAATAGCAGTTTGCTTTTCCCTTGAACAGAAGATTCATCATTCATTGTATAAGAAGATTCATCTAAAATAGAATAACCGGTGGTGTTTTTTTTATATTTTGTTCATTCCTGAAAGGGAAATGTTTTCACGTCGAACGATCTTCGTTTCGTGTTAAGAGGAAGCGAATACAAAATTTTAAAAAAAGTCACTTGTTACTGAGGTTAACAAAGAAAATGTTTATGTTAGTTACTTTTTATTAAATAATTACAATTAAAATAAATATGTATATACATATGACCGATCACAATATATATATATATATTAATTGGCAAAATAGAAAATTTCTTCAAATTTCTTTCACATGCTTCATCAATTAAACTTAATCAATGAATTAATATTTGAAAAAAAACTGTATAAACATCAAGTGTCATCCACTAGTTAAAAAAAAGGTATTTGAACTTGAGTGGAGGAATAAAAAGTATTTTATGAAC
>BMAV01007930.1:244143-258033 GCA_019973955.1 Trichonephila inaurata madagascariensis
AAAAAAAAATACTCAACTTTGGGACATTTAACCCGTTAGGGCTAATTAATTAATTAAAGATATTCAACTAAAATTAATTATATACACTATTTACTTAAAATAAGTAGTCAAATCGCTTTCTAAGGTCTTCATTAACATACAAAAAGAACAAAAAAAAAAAAAAAAAAAGATACTTACGTTTTGGCATTAACTACATTTTTGGAACAAAAATCACAATCTTCGCGATCCGCTGAAAACGCCGTCAGTTGAAAATGTAATTTCTGCTATAACACTATTTGCCTTCTCCGCTAAAATACTCATCATAGAGCACGTGCTGCCATATATCTTGGAAGAGTGGATTTAAAAGAATATTCCTGCTAAGTATCGTCAGAGTATATTTAAAAATGGTTATTCTATGCAATTTTAAAGTGAGTGGTACTTATAAGTACTGTTGGTAGATAAGGGGTTAAGGTGGTCTTATATAAGTATCATTTTCTAGAGAGAGGTATAAAAAAAAAGTGAAAAAAGGCTCGAATACCTTAAAACAAGATCGGTAAGCCTCGGCTCTTGCCTGTATGGATTATTTAAAAAAATTCATGCCACCTTAAAAAATATTGTTTTTCTTCCCATTTTTCTTTATTTGGCAAAAATATTACCTATATTAATATATACATTTAAATATTTGACAGGTTTGAGATAGTTATTTAAGACTGTTATTTCTGCATTAAATTATTTTCCATTAATGAAGCTAATTGAGAACCAATGAAAATCTTACAATTATTTCTAAAAGCAGTAAAAGTCCAATTTATTGGTAAACTTGCCGTCTTGGGTGAGTGATTGAGTGAATATTAACGTCGCACCGTTCAGCTACAAAAGGGCCTTTGACGACGGACCTTATCATTTTGAACCATGGACAAGTAACGAGGATGACACCTGAGCTGGCACCCCCTTTCCTAACTACCACACCACACCAACGAGAGGACGTTTGAGCTCTCGACAGATTTAACGTGCATTGCTCTTTACACGGTGGGTCTTCAGTGGTACTGGTCTGGAACTCATGACACGCCAGCCATGATCCATTGACCACTAGGCTACCCTGACCACCTTGTGGTGTGGAAGTGTGATACGCTACTACTCGACCCCTGGACCTTCATAAAAGTTATAATTTCAATAAATAATTCGACAACAAAAAAATGTTTGTTTTTTTTAGTTTGTAATTTTTGTACTATGCATTTATGTAGCTTTTTTACTTGAGGGGAAAGTTTTTATTTTAAAAAGGAGTCCATGGGCAAGTTTGGACTATAAAATGGGGTCCACGGGGGTTAAAAAGTTTAGGAACCACTGCCTTAAAGTGATGTCCAGCAACTTTTATTTAGTTCAACGCTTCTCAAATTGTGGGGAGGGTAATAATTCTACGAAGGGGGTGCGAGCATCAAAGTTAAAAACAAAAGATTATTTTAAAAAATTACTAATTTACTGAAAGTAAACAAATAAAAAATACATTCTAACATAATAAAAAAATAAAACACATATTTGCACTGACATAATACACTTATAAATATATCAGTAATGCACAATGTATTTTACAATTGATTTAACAATGCTAAGTTAAGAGAACAAGTTAAATAATTACCAGAGACCCCATGGGATTGTCATATATAAAACCATATTCAAAAATTAACACGTATCTTGATAATTTGTACGGTTTATAATGAATCCCATAAAAAAAAATGCCGATTTAAAGTGACGCGATACACTCCCCTAGTGCCCCTATTTTTCGCGTAGGAATGCGTATGTGATGTATTGAGAAGAGAAAAGGAATAAAGCAAATTCTCTGAAATAAGTAAATCTTTAGAAAACATTGTGTGTGTTAGTGTCCTTTTATTGCATTCCATAACCTTCGGAACTATTTTATGGATAGCAGTGCATAGGAAAGATCATTTTTCGGAAATTATATATATATGTTTCGGGCAAATTAACACTTTGACTGAGCAAGACGTTTATATACGCTGGTGACACTTAAGAGATTAAAGTCGTATTATAGCTTTTGTTGTAAAGTATAGTATCATTGAACTCACAATACATTGTTAATGTATGGAGGGGAGCGGGATGAAAACTGGGTTGCGAACATTGATAGTTTGAGAAGCACTGATTTAGTTGCACTTTTATTTAGTCATCCCTGGTTCGAGAGTACCAGGGGTACCCAAAAAAGGGGGTTTCCAGGTCCGTATCCCACTCCATCGCTCTTGATTTTATTCGATTGATTATAATCATGTATATAGTATGTAAAATTTAATAACTTGTATATAATAATTAATATTATTAATTAATGCTAATTGTTTATTCAATAATTAATTTTTTACTATGTTTTTGTATAGGGGTAGGATCTATATCGTTATGCAAATGTAAGGGTTAAATTCTGAGTAAATACGTAATAGTAATTTGTTTGCCTTCCATATATCATTCTAAACTTTTTTAAATGAATGAATCACTTTAAATTTAGACGTAGTTGCCAGTTCCTGAGTAAATAGAGAACTTAAATAACGAACAAAAATTGTTGTATTTAAGTTATTGAACAAACAAAATAAAAATTATCGTGTTGGTGAATAAAATCCTTCGAAACACTCCCCCATTTTAATTAAAATTTCAAAAATATTTTCCCAATATTTGGGTACTCTTTTACCAACAGTTCTTTCACTTCCGAATAATGGCTCAAGGGTTATTGCTTACTTATAAAAGAAAAGCGATTTTCCATTCAATTAAAGCAAATTAATAAACTTTCTAATTCAAAAATTCAATAATTCAGTTCCACTGCCAACGCGCGCGGCCTTCACTTTCTACCATATTATTTATCGTCATTAAAAGATGTCGGTTACTCTTTTAATGAGTGTACGGTGTTAAAAATCTACCCTAAGCGATCTTTTCTATTAAAATCATTACCTTTTATTTCAAACTTTTTGTTTCTATTTATTATTAAAATATCTAATATAATGGGAAAGGTAATTTGTTGAGCTTACGATAAAGAAAATGCCTGTTAATGAGTTTGAAAAGTAATATAGGGCTGACACAAGAGCAAATTTTTTTATTTTCTCTCTAACGGATAAATTTCTAAATGGCTTCCTTGTTCTTTCTCTGAAAGGTGTATAAAATTATTTCCATTCCTAATACGTGTGCTATCCCAAAATGCATCTAAATAATTCGACTTTTCAACTACTCCAATTAAAATTCTTCAATTATGTGAGAAATGTTTTTAAAAATTTTAAAGAATAGAAGAAATAAAGAAAGAAAACCATCTACGAAAAATTTCAGTGGCAGTGTTCTTAAAGTACTAAGTGGTCTTTTATTAGGATATATTTTTGCATAAAAGTATCGGCTATTGCAGGTTTTAAAAAGCACTCCACATAAATGTTAGCATAATCTTTCAATATACTTTCATTAAAGTTATATTCTTTGAAAGATGTTAGTGATATTGAAGAATTTGAAATGGTTTAAAATGCTTTTCTATTATTATTTGACTATGAACGAACTTTCTTTTTAAAACTGCAAAATTATTAGTTATTGTAATATTCAGCATTTCTCGATACACAATTTATGATTTGCGCTCAGAAGAAACACAGGGTTATTAGCTCGTCACTTTGAATCATGATCAAGAGACGAAGACGTCACCCGAGCTAGCACCCCACTCTTAATTCCCACAACACACCAACCGGAGGACATTTAAACAGATTTAACGTGTATCACCTCCCTACATGGAGGGTTGTCAGAGGTGTTAGGTCCAAACTCATGACATTCCGCTAATGATACCATGACCACTAGGTTACCGTGGCCACAGACAACAGTTTAAAGTCGGGTTCTACTGTCATTATTTGTAATTTTATTTTATACGTTATGTTAATTCATTTTAAGCTGTAAATACAGTCAAAGCTCTATATAACGAACCTCTATATTGCGAACTTTTTCCTGGAACCTTGAACATTTCACGATTTTCTTAGTAAAACAACCTCTCTATTGCGAGGTGCATTTTCTATGTAACGAATTTTTTTTCTTTTGTGATTCAAAAAATTTTTGCTTTCCCTTCTTTTTTAGTTTTTCTGAAAAAATTTCAACTTATTCTCTCTTTAACACATTTTACGATCTTGAACTGGTTTTATTAGATCCTAACTCGTAGAGAGCAATAGAGTTCTGGACATTTCATCCAAAAAGTGCAATCTTTAACCCTCATTGCCCAGTTCACTAGAAACATCTTCACTATCCTCTTTCAACCTCAGTGGAGTTGCCCCGTGCTCTAATTATAAAATAATGTATGTTTAATATTACTCGTACGCTTTAAATTTTAAAATATCATAAAAATTCATTAATTTTAGTATAAAATTATTTTGTTAATATTGAAAATATAGAGTGTATTCTTCGACATTTTTTTTTTTCCTTGGAGTTCTTTCTTTTTCTCTTTGATGGGTAAAATACATAAAATAAACATATTAATTTTCAAAAAGGTGTGAATAATAATTTTTTTAAATATATAGTGTTTATGAATTTAAAATTTGTTTTATGAGGTTTATAAAGTATACTAATAGATGAACCTCTATATAACGAAATTTTTTCCGGGACTTAGCAACGTCGTTAGATAGAGGTCCGAGTGTATGTATAAAGATTAAAAGTATATACAAACGCGCGCGTTCACACACACACATATACGTTTTCGTTCATACAAACTAAGCAGATAACATGTGAATTCCTTTTTTTTTTGCACATTTATAATTTTTTTTAGAATTTTTATTTGGACTCTCTTAGAGTTCTGGTTGTGCCTCGTTGACCACCGTTTGACGGCCATTGGTTCAGAGGAATGTCTCCTATGAATCATTCCTAATTTTCAACTTAAAATGCAACAAGTTCATGTTAAAATTGTTCAACATTAAAAAATTGCAATTATTTGGGAACTTTTTGTAAATAACGTAACGTTTTTTACAACATTATTCTCATGGCTAGAATAGTGATGCTCAGGAAAAATTTCATTCATCATACTTGGTCATTTCATGTCACTGTCTTATCGAAGGTCAATCTGACCATTTATGATATCGTTATGTGTGTGGTCCTTTTGGAACTGAAAAATTTTCTCACGAGATTTTGGATTTTATCTAAGCAGTTCGAATGTATCGGTATCGAAAATGGAGCACTTGTAAAAGGTATGAAAGGAATAGACTCATTTTCAAAGGTACAATTTTTCGACAGACAGCTAAGGGGAGATTTGTGCGGTCATAAATAATTTTCTGTATATCTGTGGCGCCAAAAGTTTCTGGTTTTTCAAATGCAACAGAAGATTTCAATGGTTACACAGAAGAATTTACTCCCTCTTCATGCTTGGCAATCGTCGCGCCAAAATGTCACGGTGCCACATTCGGAGGAATTTTTCTGGATTCTCAGAGATTTTATTTCTGATTTTTTTCTCTTTGAACACCGAACAAAAAGTAAAATAAAATACACTCAGAAATTTGAGAGAAAGGTTGAGATTAGATAATAACTGTAGAAAAACTGAGACAAAGATGACTAATAATGGAATATATATATTTATATATAACACTAATTTTAATATTCTTTAAGTACTAAATTGTGGAATTCTAACACATCAATTTTAAAAAAAAAGAAGTAATATTTTTAACGAAATAAATTGTAATAATATATTAGTTAGATCAATCAATTTCATCTATAATGTCTAAGATAATCTTAGATATCGATAAATATAATCTAATATAATTTTAAATTGTAATAACTT
The DNA here is from genome assembly GCA_019973955.1 of Trichonephila inaurata madagascariensis. Classification (NCBI taxonomy): domain Eukaryota; kingdom Metazoa; phylum Arthropoda; class Arachnida; order Araneae; family Nephilidae; genus Trichonephila; species Trichonephila inaurata. The sequence continues at coordinate 249,893 of BMAV01007930.1, forward strand.
TATGAATCATCGTATTGAACTCGGATACTCTTATTAATTTTCTTAACAATTACATTTCTATAAAGGGTTTATAAGAATATAACTTTAATAAGAAATTTTAATAATATTTGCATTCGATTTCAAATTTTTTGTCCCTTTTTCATCTATAATGTTATTTATTCCTTTTATTAATTTTTATCTACATTGTTACTCAATTATCTACATACAATCAAAAATGACGTTACATGTTTAATAAAATTAAATATACTTTATCTTATATTAGTATTAATGTGTATGTTTGGAAGTTCTTATAGCTCTAATAAACTTTATATCAATATTTAAGGGGTTTATAAATGCATACATAGACTTACTTTTGTTTTATCTTATTTTATTAATTTTACTTCTATGTGGTACTATTCTTACTTTTTTTTTATACTGGCGGGAAATATTAACTAGGTGATGTGTTCAAGCGTGGTAAGTTTTATTATCTTGCAGTATTTAATACAAAGATTTTTCACTCTGTACTAGAATATAATCTATTAATTTTATCTTTATATATTATTAATTCGCATTAGTTTATTTTATTTTGGTAATAATCATAGTTTTTTATAACATTTCTTCTTTTCCCGATAGCAATGTAGTACAGGCAAATTACAAATAAAGGTTGGCTGGCTAAAAATATTTTTAAAGCTGCATTCTTGGTTCTCTCTCTCCGGGAGTTCCGATATATAATAAACAAATAGATATAAACCCAAGTATAATTAGTCGAAACAGTAAGACATATTAGACACAGTAGTACAATAGCAAACTCTTGGACTTGTTGAATTTGGCGGGAAACATAACATGTTGCTATACTCACGAAGTAAGTCTTACTACCTACTGTTTTGCATCGTCTTTAAATATATACTAATAAATACTATCTTGCTATATTTATCGCTATATTTTAATGGCATGGTGTATTTTATTTGTAATATTTAATTTTCTCCTTATATTATTCTTTCCTTTCCCTTTGGCTCAGTAATATAGACAAATTACAGGTGAAAGTTGGCTACCCCTAAAACTTGTTTAAACCTTCAATCTTGATTCCTAAGGCCAGGAGTTTGTTATTGTACTACTGAGGCTAATATTTCCTACTATCTTGACACACACACACACACACACTATTGCAGCATCCATTTTATAATTTTTAATCTCGGTTGCTCATGTGTCCTTCATTATGTGATTTTCCTACTGTCCATGTGTTTTTCGAATGTGGTTGATGGATGTTTATCTCTCGTTTGTAGAGAATTAGACTATATATATATATATGTGTGTGTGTGTGATGAATCCCCAGCCCTTCAAGTGTCATTTGGGGTAACCTTCCAACCAGGACAACTCAACACACCTCCACATAAATACTTTGACTTCGACTTCGGCGGACTTATGGTGGCCGCGGTAGCCGAGTGGTATAGGTATCGGATCGTGGCTTGCCTTGTCACGAGTTCGAGCCCAGTACCACTAAAGACCCGATATGTAGGGCAGCGATGCACGTCAAATCTGTCGAGAGCTGAAACGTCCTCCCGTTGGTGTGGTGTGGTAGTTAGGAGAGGGGGTGCCAGCTCAGGTGTCGTCCACGTCACTTGACCATGGTTCAAAATTACGTGGTCCGTCCCCAAAAGCCCTCGTGTAGCTGAACAGTGCGACGTTAATATTCAATCAATCAACCAATTCAGGTAGATAGAAAAGGTATGATCAAATCTTTCGAGTGAGAATTATATTAACGTCGCACTGTAAAGCTGCAAGAGGTCTACAGGCGACGAATCTCTTCATCTTGAGACTATGATCAAGCGACGAGGACGACTCCTGAGCTGAGACCCTCTCTTCTAATTCCCCACCACACAAAAGGAGGACGTTTAGGCCTCTACAGATTTAACGTGCATCGGCCTCCTTTACACGGCGGGTCTTCAGCGGTTCTTGCCTCAAACTCATGACATGCCGTCTATGACCACTAGGCTACCACGAATTATCATGTACTTTCAAAGCTCGCAAAATTAATTAGTCAATACATCATTAAAAAGCAGCGATTTATTTGTAAGATCCTATGCTTAATTTTGATGCGAATATTATCAATAAATCACTGATGAAAACTATTTAATAGACACTGACTGGCATTAACGGCAGTTAAAAGAAAAACCAGTCAGTAGGATGCAGGGGCTTACCTACCATCGTATCAACCATATAAATGATACTCGGCCGCAAGCTTCACACAAAATGGGTAAGGAAAAAATCACAAAATGTAAATGGTCCTCATAAAACGCCCCACGTAAAGTAATTTCGATACTGGTCCTCTCAGCTAATGGTAGGATGTAAAGTTTAGATGTTTTTGGCGTCTCAAAAATGGAAGTGCAATCGGACCTCTATCTAACAAATTCGCTACATTCTGAAAAAAGTTCATAATGCAGAAAATTCATTAGATATTTATCTTTTGATATACTTTAGAGTCTCCATAAAATAAAATTTAAATTCATAAACACTGCATATTATTGGAAAAATAATTATGCACACGATGTTCTTGTGAATTTCTATCAATTTTATATATCTTACCCATCAAAATCAGCAAAGAAAAAAAAGAAAAAAATTGTCCAGGAATACACGACGTTTTTAGTTTTAAAAAATAATTTAATGTTAAAATTAGAGAGAGAGAGAGAGAGAATGCTTAGATATTTCCTAATTTTATACTTACAAGTAATTTTAAATATACATTTTTTTCATATAACCAGCAATTTTAAGCATACATTGCCACATGAGTCCTAAAATTTAATTTCTGATAAAATCTGTTAATTTTGTTTGAAAAATTGCTGCAATTTTATTGCTCTAGGTGAGTTAGGCACCTGGTAAAATCAGTTCAAGGTCATAGACCACTATAAATCGTAAGAAGAGAGAATAATTTGAAATGTACAGAAATATTTTTAAAAATAGAGAGGGGAAAAAAATCACAAGAGAAAAGTTGCTTTAGAAAACGCATTTCGCTATTTGGAGGCTATTTTATGAAGAAAATCGTAAAATGTTCTTGTTTCTAGTAAAAAGTTCGCATTATAGAGGATTGTAAATTGAAATACGACAACGATAAAATTATTTATATCGTTGAAAAATCTTTCCCTCGAAAATAGGAGTGTTTCTTTTGCAAAATTTTGAGACTATCCGGTAATTGATTTTGGAATAGAAATGCACACAAAAAAATAAGTCTACTGGTTTAATTAACACAGCAGTATTTACCATTATTTTTTTAAAGTACGAATAAAGAAGAAAGAGTTTTTGTATTTTGGAAAATTTATCAAGGCTAAATCCTGAAAATACATATTACATATTTAAAAGAAAAAACTTTGGTACATTTAATGCTAAAACCATTTCTTTTATTCGGCAGTGGAAATGCTGATTAGAGCTCTTACTTTTTATTAGCTTATATGTCTGGGAAAAAGATTAACTCAGACAGTTCGAAAAAAGTCCAAAATAAAGACACTAATTCTCCAGCCATTAAAAAAGAGGCAACGATAAGTGATAAGTAAATAAGTAAATCATCATTCCTTAGCCTTATATTTTTATCACTTTTTTTATCTATTCATCTTTTTAAAGAAGCCCTTTTGAACTATTGTTGATTTCATCATTATTATAATAAGCAATATGCAATTAAATAGAGCTTACCTCAATGTCGGTCACCTGTAATGGGAGCGTTCTCACACAGAAACAAAATAGAACGTTTTTCTTTTCACCTGCAAAAATAACATCTTCATTAATACTCCACAATAAATGGGGAAAGAACTACACACAATAAATAATTCTACTTTTTTAAGCATTTAATGTAGTGATTCCTAAAGTGGTCTATATAGACCCCCAGATGTCTATGATGACCTGCAAGGGGTTCACGTCAGCAAAACATAATTTGGGGATCAATGAAGTGTAAGGGGGGGGGGTGATATCGGCTCTTATTAAACTAGATCGTGACTTTCATTTCAAAAGAAAATTTAATCAAGTGAAAACCAAATTTTACTTATTTAGCAGATTTATTTAATAAATTTAATGAGGTTAATTTGCCCGTACAAGGTGACAGCATAATTTTTTTTTTTTTAAAACAGGAACTATTTCAGTGTTTCTTTCCAGAGTTAAACTAAAGAAGTATAATACTGGAGTTTCGGAATTTTCTCAAATTAACCCAGACGATCTGTCAGCACGTTTTTACCTACGTTCAACATTTAACTGCCTTTTATTCAGATTTTGAAACCAGGTTTGAGAATACTTTGACTGTGGTAATACTACAGTAGACAATGAATTTATATGGTCATATTGAAAAAAAAATGTCCCATGACAACAGGAACTGATCGTGATGTGTACCAATGAAGATTTTAAAGTTTAGAAATGGATACCCCAGCAATTTTGGCTTTAAGAGGGCAAACCTGTTATTTGTTCCAAATTATGGAATATCGGGAGGAATTTTTTTTTAATTATTCTTCCTTGTAAGGAGTTTCAGCGCAGTTGCCAATCTCCAGAACAAAAAAAAAAAAAGAAGCTGGACACTACTAACAGAGGGAATTTAAGGTTAAACCTGACAAGATTGATACTAAATGTTGAAAATTTGTTATTGTAGCGGCAGATTCATCCTTCCCATTAAAATCAATTGTGTGCTGTTTGGTTATTTTATTACAGTTATTTTTTATATATTAATTAACTTTTAATTTAACTAATTAACGTATGCTTTTTAAACTTTTAACTCTATACTTCATTATTTATAAATTTAATTCTTTTAAAGTAGGAGTAGTAGTACTAGCTGTCAAAAAGACATTTAACTTGATAAATTTGCAAAAATTCAATATTAATTAAGTAGGGATCTATCTACCCCAAACCGAAAAACATGGCAAGGAGTCCATGAGGCAAAAAATGTTTGGGAACCTCTGATTTAAGGTATTCGACTACGTTCGGAATCGTGATTTTGCAAAAGCGTGTAAATGGATAATATTTATGATAGTGTCACTTAGATTAGAATACCCGAATAAAATTGTTTTAAGGACATTATGACAAAAAAAAATTATTTAAATACAATATTTTGGCAAAAAATTAACTTAGAATAACCTTTTTTTCCAAATGTTCTCCTTTTGTAAAAAATGCTTCTATTGTATTAATATTTTGCCAGTATTCAGCTCAGACCTCTGTACAGAGGCTAAGGGGGTTAGTTTAACTAACCCCCTTAAAGGAAGAGGCTATACAGTGCGCCTTTTCGCCTGGGGTGCCGGAAACAAAAGAGAGGTAGCAGGCAACTGGTTAACTGAGAAGGGACGTTACTTTTTCTTGTCAATATTTTGTAAGGTTTCGAAAAAAAATCATGACACCAGAAAATACTAAAGAAAAATTCATTGATTATTAAATGAATTTCTATTGATTATTAAATGAATTTAAAAATAAATTCGTTTTTTGAAGAATATTAAATCATACATTTTTAATTGAAACATCCATGAATATTTTTAGCACTTTTGTAGAGGTTTTTAATAACATGTGTTTAAAGTAATACACGTAACATAGTAATAACGTATGTAACATAGTACGTATTATATATTTTGTGAAAAGTGTACACTAAAGTATATTAAGGCGATACCATAAAGTTATATAAATGCAGCTGTATATAAAATTATTATGAAGATGCAAAAAAACACACTGTACTTTCCGATCATAATCTAATAACTTAATGACAATGTCTTCTGAAAAACGCGCGAAAATGGGTAAAGGAATTGTATTGTTCACAGTATACGTGATCTGAAAATATTTACAGTGAACTCAGTTTTATGAGAATGTTTCTTTTTAAAATAATGTTTTTCAATTAACACGAAACTATGTTTTTTTAAATGCTTCCAAATAATTTAATTTCAGTAACAGTTTGTTACACATAGTTTTTATAATAAAGAAAAATAATTTGATATTAAAAAGTAGTAATAGATAAAAGCATTATTTTTCTCCTTTAAATTTTCGCATATTTTTCTGTAATAAGTAAAGTAATTAATTCTTTAAGTATCCTTATTGTTTCATCATTGTTTATTCTATACAAACTCTAAAAACAACACAATAAGTTCATAATCTCATAAACATAATTTTTAAGTAACAATTAAATCGGATTTGTAACTCTTTTTAAGTAAAAAGAATTATATTTAAAAAATTACTGAACAATTTCATAGCAAAATCTTAAAAATATTTACTTCCCCAGTCCCATTTTTATGAAGTTAATTATTTTAAAACTTAATTATTTTGTAACACAATATCAGAAATCAAATTTTATTTAATCCTGATTTTTTTTTGTATGACATCTGTTGCACCTTTTAATTTCAACCAATCAGAGGTTTGCTCTTACGCAGTAAAAATAAATTCACGATTAATGTAATTGTTATTAAATTAATGTGAATGTTAAATGGAAGTATTCCGTTTCAATTCTTTCCAATTAAATTGAATAAATTAGATTCACAATAGGAAAGGCATAATAACAATTACTTGGGATTCTTTTCAACGTTTCGATTGTTATTAATAATTGTAATGCATCTCCCTTTTAGTTATTATGCAGCCCATTTATAACTTTAGGTATATACAATGGAAATGCATTTAAATAAATACTTTGTGTTTGATGCCTGGAGAAAGAATTGTACTTAACATTGGTTACATTTTAATACAATTATAAAATTGTGTCCGAAATAGGATACACAGAATTGTGTGTGCCCGTTCGATATTAAATGAAATGAAAAACAAATGGGAAACATTTCTTTCCGTTTATAAAATATTCTAAATCTTCCTATGCTCGTTTTAACCCTTTATCTACCGCACATTATGACTGACTTCAGTTTTTTTCAAGCAGTATTTTTTTTTTTTGAATCACTGCATTGAAAATTAAGGGATATACATAAAAAAAAATACTCAACTTTGGGACATTTAACCCGTTAGAGCTAATTAATTAATTAAAGATAATCAACTGTAAAATTAATTATATACACTGTTCGCTTAAAATAAATAATCAAATCGTTTTCTAATGTCTTCATTTACATACAAAAAAAAAATATGACACATTTTGACATTAACCCTTTATCGACCGTACTATGATTTACTGTAGTTTTTTTCATGGGATATTTTTTTTTTTGAATCACTACATTCAAATTAAGGGATTACATAAACAAAATACTCCACTTTGGGAAATTTAATTAGTTAGAGCTAATTAATTAATTAAAGATATTCAACTGTAAAATTAATTATATGTACTGTTTACTTAAAATAAATAGTCAAATCGTTTTCCAAAAGGTCTTAATTTACATACAAAAAAAAAATAAGACACTTAAATTTTAACATTAACTATTTTTTCGGGACAAAAATGATAATCCTCTCAAACCGCTGAAAACGCCGTCTGATGAAAACACAATTTCTCCTATAAAACTGTTCGCCTTCCCCGCTTAAATACTCATCATAGAACTCGTGCTGCCATATATCTTGGAAGAGTCGATTTAAAAGAATATTCCTGCTAAGTATCGTCAGAGTATTCATAAAAATAGTTATTCTATACAATTTTAAAGTGAGTGGTACTTATAAGTACCGTCAGTAGATAAAGGGTTAAATATTGGTATTTTTTAGTAATCAATTTCACCAAAATTAAAAAAATAAAATGTTTACAGTAACACCCCGAGCTTGCGCGATAGGTAAAACTGAGTGATGACCGCGTAAGTTGAATTCGTGATGGTCGGGGTATAATTTCGCATATAAATACATGTAAATTATTTTTAATTAGGGCCGGAGATGAAAGGAAAAAAATATTTTGAAATAAAAGTTTAATAAAATCTTAGGTAGCACAAAGACAAAATCGCAAACCGTAGTTACTTTGATGTAGAAGGTTTCATAAAAAGTAACCAAGTAGTCTGCTGGGTGAAGTTTTTTTTCCTCCTGCGGGATTTACTCGTAACCTACTAATGTTTTTTTTTATTCCTTGTGTTTTGTTAAAAAAAAATGTACTCTTCATTAGAGTCTATATTTTCTAAAATTTGTCATCTTTCTTCTATTAAACTGAGACCATCATTCGATCTTCAGATTGAACTGTGTCTAAAGACTCAAGTTCTTCAATGTCTTGCTCTTGCATTTCTATGAGCTCCTCCATTGTCAGCTCCTGATTG
>BMAV01007930.1:268033-282788 GCA_019973955.1 Trichonephila inaurata madagascariensis
AAAATTTCTTAAGAAATTTATAAATTTTTAAAACTATGTGAATAATATAGGAAATTTCATCTCGTATCATTTTCTTGAATAGAATATATGAAATGCTAAAATGTAATTTTTAAATGCATAAATAAAAAAAATTGTTCAAATGGTACCGAGTTCTCTTAAAATTGTAGAATTCCAGGTTTTCATTTTCTTGAACTTACTGCGAATTTTCATTATAATACTTATAACTTCTTCGTTTTCAGTTTCTATTTATATTCTTTCGTTTTTTTTTTTTTTTTGATAAACATCTACTCTACTGTTATATACTTTGAGCAGTCTTTTGACTAATCGAAAATATATGAAATTCAGTAAAGTTATTTGCACTGAAATTTCAAACTTCCTAGAGAATGTCATCCGATTGTGTGTAAGTACAGTTTGTTTTACACCAGGCACAGAACGCCAGCTGGTGGTAACCCACAAGGCAAAATAATGATCATTACAAACATAACGATTATTTACGCCGCGCGCGCAGATTTGGTCAATTCCATTCATAATATAATAAGCTATAAACTTTGGGTAATGAATAAACAAAAATAGTTCAGTAGCAATTTTCGTATTTTGTTATAAATGGATTATTCACACAAATTGAAAAATTTTCCTTTAAAATGTTAATTCAAAGGCAGCAGATGAAGAAAAAATCATGAGGATAGTATGCAAGAACTACAAGTGACTCTAAGCCATAGTTTCCCAACCTTTTTGTCAACGTTTGATAATTATACAGCGGCCTACTGAAAAGGGGGGAGAGGGAGGAGTGGATTGTTTATACTATTAACGGTTTTGATTTAACAATTTTTATTTAATTGTATTTTAAGATGCCTAAAAATAAAATACAGTTAGACCAAAAAATGAATATCAAATGAAAGTCGCACAAAACCGAGTGAAATACAACACAGGAAAATATATTTATATTTTTTAATTTCTAATGGGCTGCGAATGGATCATTAACCATTGCAGACCTAGTAAATCCCCTAGAAGCTGGTATTACTTTTTAGTGCAGTGTCCTGTAGGTGGATACCTATCACCGCAGGTAATTTTGACGCCCAGTTTCCTCCCTAGAGGGAGGCACCTGAGCTGCGACGATACGAACCTGTACCAGGATTTAATTTTGCAAAGAGCATCCAAACCCAACAGACACTCTAGAGATCTTTTACATGCCGTATGATCATACGGCATGGCCACTGTCGATTTTCTACATCATGAAAATCCACCGAATTGGTCTCGGGTCGAACCCGCAACCTTGGGTGCAGAAGGCCAGCAACAAACCAACCACGCCACCCAGCCGGCGCAAACAGGAAAATATAAATGGTGTTAATTTAAAGTTCCTTTGGCAGCCCGGGGGTTGGGGATCATTGCTTTTAGCCAGCGTTTCTCAAACTGTGGGGCGCGTCCCCCTAAGGGGGCGTGATAACCCTACGAGGGGGGGGCGAGCATATTAAACAATTGAAAACAAAAGAATATTTAAAAAAATTATTCATTTATTGAAAGTAAACAAACAAAATACATTTTAACATAATAAAAAATAAAATATACATTTACACTGATGTAATACCCTTATCATTGTATCAGTAGTGCACATTGTACTTCATAATTAATTTAACAATATTAAGTTAAGAACAAATTCAATAATTAGCAGTGCCCATGAGGTTGTCACTTATAAAATTATATACAAAATTTGACACTTATCTTAAAAATTTGTAAATTTTATAATTAATCCCTTAACTACCGATTAAAAGTTGCGTGATTCGCTCTCCCATGCCACCGTTTTCCTCGTAAACGCGCGTATGGGGTGTTTTGGGAGTATATTTTGGGGCGCATGTGTGGTATTAGTGAGAAATAAGTAAATCCTTCGCAAGTACTGTGAAGGGCATTTGATTACATTCCAAAGCCTTCGAAATAATCTTATGGATAGCTGTGAACAGGAAAGATCATACTTCAGAAAGACGTATATATACGTCCAGACACTGGATGAGTGAGAAGTATATATACACCGGAGTCACTTAAGTGATTAAAGTCGTATTGTAGCTTTAGTGTCAAAAAGTATTTTTTTTTAAAATTTAATACGTTGTTATTGTATGGAGGAGAGGGGCAAAATCATGATTAAATATTGGGTCGCAAATATTGAAAGTTTGAGAAGCACTGCTCTAAGCAATTGGACACGGATAATGAAGAAGTTAACAGGAGTAGAAGAAAAGTAAGTTGTTCTCCAGTTTCGAAGACGAATGTGAAGAGAAAAAGAACTGATCTTGAAACTTCAATTAATTAAACTTTTTGGCAAAAAATCCAAAAAAAGGTTCTAAATCTGGAAGATCCCCACTTCAAACTATTTCCAGAGAAATATCGGGGCAAACGGGTTATGAGAAATGCAGTATTATGTAGAGCATTGTAAGGTGTGCATTTTCGATAAAACTGAACAAGCAGAAACGTCTTAAGACTTTTAGAAGCCCTGGGCCCAGAGACATTTTAAGATTTTTTTTAGACCCTGGCCCCTATTTAAAAGTAGGCCCTATCTGTGACTTTTCAAGCACAGTCAGTATACAGCATATGTTGTCAAATACACTTACAAAGTGCTATTTGAAACAAATAATTGTGCATGGCTCCCAATCTCACAAATCTAGGCGCAAACCAACTCGACCGATGGCCGCACTTCGGCTCAATGATTTAACTGATCGTTTATGGTATAAGCCTAGGCCTGGACAACGGGTATCACAATGGTCAAGCCACTGTTGCAGTTGCCATGTAGTTTGAAATTTCCTTCTTTTTCGAAGAATATGTACCAGAATAAAATTGGATCATTAAAATTATATGGATCATGATCTTATTAAAGATGAGTCAGAATGAAACGGGGCCCAACCAAGGGGGAGGTTCTGGACCCGGCCAAAGTTGACCCATATCTTCAGACGTCCTTTTCGACAAATCTGTTCTTGTACAGGGTGGATGTTCAGTGGCACTAAGGCTCCAACTCATGACACACAGGTCACTAATTCCTGCCCATACCAACTCGCCTACCGTGGGGCTGTAAATCAGTAAAACAGATCACAATTTGTAAATAGCGGCCCCCACATATTAGAGTATCAGATCCTGAGTGACATCGACCCCCTCCACTTCAGTAGCCAGGCACTCTGTTCCGAGAGAGCCTTAGTTTCTCACTAATTGTTGACAGTAGCCCGAGTGTTTGGTCATACTCGAGTCCGCCTGAAGAAGCGGAAATGTTGATGTTCTCTCTCCTCCAACTTGAGTGGGCCGACGTTTGCTCAGTAACACATACGGAGACTTTCTTTACCTAAGAAAATGGGCTCTAACAGCAGTCGAGGGCTTTGTTTTTGCCCTTTGGTTGACCTTGTTTGTCATATCGGGATCTTTTATTTCAGTTTCTTATTTCAAATGGGCTTTGTTTTCCGTGTTGTATTAAGAATTTTTCTCAATCAGTTAGCCTCTGATGTATGGTGAGATTTATCATCCTTATTTGATCCAAACCAGTAGCGCACACAGGAATTTTTTAAGGGGGGGGGGGCGGCCAGGGTTGAAAGTCCACCATTCTCATATCCTGCTCCTTTTGATTTTGTCGATTTTCGGGAACAAAAAACAGTAAAAACTAATATTTGAATAAATAATTAGCATTAATTAATAAAATTAATCATTAATAACAAATATTTAATTAAATTTTACGCACTATATACGTAGAATTATAATCAATCGGAAAAAAAATCAAGGGCTTTGGGAGAGTCCGGAGCCCTAGGACACCCCTCTTGTGTACGCCACTGATCCAAACTTAAACGGGAATAATTTTTGAAAAATTTGTAACGGATCTATCCGCGAGCCTCTCACTAATCCTCTGGGAGTAAATTTATTTCTTTTAAATGTTCTTCTAAGGCCCAGTGGTCGAGTAGTAGCGTATAACGCTTCCACACCACAGGTCCGGGTTCTATTCCCAGGCTGGACAAGGTCGACTCAGCCGTTCATCCCTACATCCCTACTGCAGTAAGTTGATAAAGGAGTACCAAGCTTGCTTGGGGACTTAAGCACTGGTGGTCTTGCTTCAGACTGACCACCTGACAGGAATATCTGTTCATGCACCTTAGTGTCCAAGGTAATGGAAACTGAGATGGGCACAGTAGGCCTTGGCCTTCTATGCGCTGTTGCGCCCTTGGTTTTAGTTTTTGTCTCATAATTTTGGCTTTTGGGGAATGATACGGTCTTTGAACTCCGTGGTGTTGTTTTTGGGATAACCAGCAGTGTATTTTATTACTCCATTAAGACGTATCATAAAGGAACTCCATAGCTTATGGCGTACACACAAAATATTTTTATAGATACCTTCATATTATTTAACCAACTCATTCAAAACTAATAATCATTATGGCAAAACAGATTTTGTAAGTTACAGCTCCTCTTTCATCCTTCAAATACACACACGCCAAGACATACGAACGAAATTCCTTTGTTCGTCGTTTTTTATTCCCATGGTCGGAAACAGGCCGAAGAAACTCTCATCAAAATAAAATAACAATGTTTTTTTTTTTATTTACAATATTATTAATAAATAAATACTCGAAAGAGGAAGCCAGAGTCACAAAAGATCTATTCATCTCCGGGTTGGTGTAATGATTATATTAAGACAGCCGATGTATTTTTCTTATTAAATTTACTGTCTCCGGAATCAATTTCACACACTAAGAATTCAATACCCTACTTAGAGACCAGATTTAGGGGACAAAGGAACCTATAAACCAAGGAAATAAAAAAAACCTTTGCAAAAAAAAAAAAAGATAGCAGTCAAAGATATCATGAATCACTGTCTCTACTTAGTTTTTGTAACGTAGTGGTTTTAAAATTGGATCACATGAACAGTATAATGACGTATAAAAAAAAAGACACCAATAAAAAAATGGCGTTCGGAGGTGGGGAGACCTATTATCCAATCATCCGTGAGAGCCGTGCTATCAACTGCGGGAGTAAGGTTAATATGACACAAAGCGTGGAGGTCATTTGGTGGTGATACTTTAAGTTAAGAAATCTCCATATCTCTATGAGATGAGTTGACAGGATATTGTTTAAATTATTGCATTTGGATTTTGAATCACTTTGGATTAAATGGATCCTTTTAAATTGCTGACTGGATTGGAGGAGAAAGAAACTTATTTTTTCTTTTCAAGTACTTTTTCTCACGTACTACCCCGCTTAAAATAATAATTCGGTGGTAAATTGACAGTTTAATAAGTGTATGGGGGGCGGCGGCGCAGTTTTACAAGAAGGGAACTGTTAAGAATTTAAATATAATCTTAAAAAAATAGATATATGGTATATGGAATATAGAGTTCATTAATAAGAACTTTATAAATTATCATTTTTACTTCTTTTGTGTTCTGGGAATTTTTTCGAGAATTTTTTTTAATAAGAAATTTTCGATAATAAATAAAACCCAAATGTTTTCAAATGAGAATTCGTTGTTTTTAATTTGATTTTTTACGTACTGCGTTGCTTTTAGAGAGAATATTATTCAATTTCGCTGTATTTTTTAATGTGTTCCTGAACCTCAGAAAATTTTTGTTAATTCTTAAGTATTTTTTTAAACAAAATTAAGTTATTAAAAAGAAAAAAACTGAAACTATAGGTGAAAAGTAATGATAAATTAGAAGACGGTGAAAAAATTAGGCTTACGGTGTGTTTTCACAAAAAATATCCATTTTGTCCCATCAAAAACTTATCTGGAAAATGGGTACTCGAGCACAAGCCCTGTTTTGTTTTAGTAACATTTTATTTCAAACTAAACCTATTGACTCTATATGGCTTTGAAGGGATATTTATTCTAACGGGGTCCATAGATCTTATGAAGCTCTTTAAGTAATGTTAATTCAAATCAAAACCATGGATTTCCGTTAGCTTTGAGGAACGTTATAATCCAAAGTAAGATATACTTGTACGATGTTAATACAATTTTAAAACAAAGAACTTGCGTTAATTTAAATCAAGCTCATGGGTTTCATGTAGATATTAGTACCTCTAATTTAAACCTAATATGCAAGTGATAGTTCAAATCAAACCCATGGGTTTCATGTAGATCTGCGGAGCATCAATTCAAATGAAATACGCATGTGTTAGTTCAAATCAAAAACACATGGGTTTCATGTAGATCTGAGGAGCATCAATTCAAACCAAATATGCGCGTGCTAGTTCAAATTATTTATTTATCTATCCAATGCCTGTACTTGGCTTTTTGACCATTTGACGCCGAGCCTCCCAGTAGCCACTGTCGACGTCGTCAGTCAGGTATTCATCCAGTCCAGTGCATTGGAGCGGGTGGTCACCATCCATTCTGGCATGGCCGCAGAGCGCGCAGGCCTCTTCAGGAGCCAGACCAAGCCAGTGGAAGTATATTCCCAAAAAGTCATGTCCGGTGGTTAGGCGAAAGCAGGCAACAGCCTCGGCTCTCTCCAGGTGCCTCAGGAAGGGACCTACAGCGGCCAATGTTTCTCAAAACTTTCAAAGGCTCTTGGTTTTTTGGGACACGGCAGTACATTTAACAATGTATGTAGATATAATGCTCTTTGCTCTTCTGAGGGTCAAGGGGACTTCCAGTTAACACGACTCGGCTCCATGCTTGGCTTTTGGTTCGCTCTTTCATTGCTGAGGATCCCAACATGACTTGGGACCCACGGTAAGGCCCCAGTCCAGCCATATGAAATTGTTCAATTCAAAGCGATGGCTTTTATGAAGACCTGAAGAGCATCGATTAAAACCAAATACCTAAGTGTTAGTTCAAATCAAACCCATGGGTTTCATGTAGATCTAAGGAGTATCAATTCAAACCAAATGCGCAAGTGTTAGTTCAAATTAAACCTATGGGTTTTATGTAGATCTGAGGAGTATCAATTCAAACCAAATACGCAAGTGTTAGCTCAAATCAAACCCATGGGTTTCATGTAGATCTGAGGAGTATCAATTCAAATCAAAAAGCCCTAGAATTCACCTTAATTCAAATCAAACCCACGGTTTTTTTAGATCTGAAGGGCAATAATTCAAAACAGAGCTATAGGACTCGTGTGAGCTCTATGTATAAATTTGAATAAAGTTAGAATAATAACCTAGTTCTAGAAGCGAAAAATGAAGAAATAATTATTTTGTGCAGCCATTATATCTTATGGTGGCTTCATGATGTTGCATTTTGAACGGTTTAATCATTGATAATAACTACTGCAACACTTTTTGGTAACGGAGCCTTAGGAATTGTTCTTGAAGTCTCTATCAGAACGTTCCTTAACTTCATCTGAGGGTAGTAGGAGGTGGAGTATTCTGGGTTGATCGTTTACCAGTTATGAATCATATGTTTGATGGGTGATAGATCAAGACGAAAGGTGGAACAATGCAGCTGGGCAGCCTGATAGACAATGAACAAGTTTCAAAAGTTGTGCACCGCATGCAATGGATTTTTCTGTTAATCCACAGCCGCACTCAAATCTTGGCAAGGAACGACATCACCAGGCTTCAAAATTTAAACAGGAATAAAACTTCAAACACATAGTAGCTGCTGTTTTGTATACCGACAATGTGTGTTGGGGGTGAAAGAGAAACACACAAAAACATTTCAGTTCACTGTGTGTGTTTAACATTTAACATAACATTAACATAACAAAAGCATTCCATTCCACTACACATGTCCACTATTGAACACCCTTTTGCTTACCCATTAAGGAGAAGCCCCGGTAGCTTGAGGGTTATAGTCACGATCTCGTTGCTGGCATGTCATGAGTTAGAGCCTCAGTGCCACTAAAAATATGTCGTGTAGAGGGGCTGATGCACATTAAATCTGCCGAGCCTCAAAGTGCTCCTGTTGGCTTGGAGTGGTAATTTGGAGAGGAGGTGCTAACTCGCGTGTCGTCCTCTTCACTTGACCTTGGAGCCACCGGCAATTACCCTAGAGTTGCTTTAAAGTGCGACCTAAATACGATAAGAGCCTAAGGTTGCGGGTTAAACCCCAGCTGTTACCGATAGATTTCCTGAGTGTGAAAATCGTAGGTACGCATGTCATATGATTATGTGGCATGTAAAAGATTCCTTGAGTATGAATTTGGTTCTGGTACTCTCGGAAAAATTAAATCTCGGCAATATTTAACAAACGACGAGAGCTTGAATTAAAAAATTTATTCAAGCATCCAAGTTTAGTAGCGAGGCCGCCACTAGATGGTACCGCCATAAAATGGCTCTCACGTTTGGGAACTTGCCATGTTTGCAAAGGCTGAGTTGCTAAAATACAGCCCGGAAAAAAAAAATCACACTCTTACCCTGTATGTAGTGATTCTAGGTGGCGCTACTAGCGCAAATGATTTGCATGTGCACCACAAATGATAATTATTTGCTTGCCTTATAGGAACTTATTCATACACTAAATTTTACTTCTTTGAGTACAGATTTTAATCAAACATCAGCTTATTATTATTTTTTATTAAAAAATACGGCAATTATTTTTTAACCATCTTTGCGAAAAGGCTTTCACAATATCCCCTTTTTTTCTATAGAATAATCACAAAGTTGCTGTCTATCTGTAACTTGTTTACACTCCTATTACTTTGTTTTCGGTTACATGTTTGAGATGTCAACTTTCTGATGAAGATGCTTCAGTGATGGATGTCGTGTAGTTAGTTTTATCTACATCAACATCGAGGCAACCTATCACTTATTGGGAGATTGTGCCGCGATAATAATTCGGTAACTGTAGCCAGACGGCTCTACGAACACACGTCACGCTTACTAAATGTGTTTTTAACGGGGGATTTTTTTGATATTGTTTGTTTTCTAAGTCAGTTACGAAGAAAAGGTAAATATTTGTTGTTACATAACGAATGAGATGAGGTTTTAAGTAAACTGAATGATTTGAAAATTCGGCAGACTGGAGAAATTTTCTTGGGGGATGTTATTTATTTATTTTTTTACTGAGGTCTTTTATTTAACTTTGACTAAATATCACTCATTTATTCATTGGGGGATAGTTGGTAATTTCAGATTTCGGTCAATTGTTCGTTAAGAACGCTGTGCATTTATGGTATTGATTTGTAAAAAGGAATTCTTTCAAAAAAGGATAATTTTATTTTGTTGGGTCTGTTTTTCCCTAGCATTCATTGTCTTGTATATTGACAGATGATTTTGTTGAAATACTTTAATTACAATTATTGCTAACCTAAATTATTGATGGAAAATGCCTTTTTTTTTAAAAAAAAATTATTCTTTTGTAATATAGTGTAAAACATGGATATACGTTGATTTACTTTTTCTTTACCTAAAGTGAAGTTATAGTAATATAAATAATCACAGTAGTGTTGTAACGGGTCTATTCGCGAACCTCCTATTACTTCTCTTGGGGAAAAACTATTTCTTTAAATATTATTCTAATGAAAACTTTCTCCCGAAGAAGAAGACGTGAATTATGTAAATCAAGGCTTATATTTAAGCATTAGCTTTCAGTCGATGGAGAGATTGGTTAGAAGCTAAAGGATAGCAGTTAATGATTAACGTAAAACTAGTCGAGAGTGATTCGTAGATTATTTGCTTAGTACTTAAAATTTGGTCAATTAGGTGTTTAAATTGGAATAGTCTCGGATCGGAGTAGATTAGCTTAGAACGTAATTTCAAATATTTAGAAGGTGCATTGCTAGGACGTTCTAAGAGTAAGTGATTCGATTTATAATTAAATATCCTATTATCTCGTCTACCTCGCTTTTGCTCCCATCATTTATATAAAAGTGCGTTTTCCAACTTGGGTTGTTCAGATTTGTTAGGTTGTTGAGACTTGTTAATAAATTGTGTTTGTTTCAATTATGGATAATCTTCCCTCCAGGGACCGCCCATCCAATACAATGTTCTATCAATCTCGATCGATAAATAAATTTAGGATTTTGAATATCTTTCTGTCATTTTTCCCGCTAAATCCTTTTTGAAATTTAGTGAGTGAGTTTTTATTAAAGTCGCACAATAAAGCAACACGAGGGCTATTGGGGATGGACTCAGTCATTTTCAGGGACGTCTTAAGGCCTGGGCCTCTTTCGCAATGAGGGCCTCGTCTCAGCCTTAATAAGCTCATGATTCTAATAATTTCGATGGTCAAATGTTTTTCTGGTTGTATTCTCCGAAAATCTGGGAATTTCGGACAATATGTCAACTGGCTACATGTGATGACCTTCGTCCAAGTACAGGCCAATCACCATACACCATCATTACTCCTTCAGTCAAAAGGCTTACCGGCTGATGCAATCAATCCCTTTTTGTGGCCGCGATAGCCGAGTGGTCAAGGTATCGGATCATGGATGGCCTTGCCACGAGTTCAAGCCCAGTACCACTAAAGACCCGCCGCGCAGGGGAGCGATGCTCTTTAAATCTGTCGAGAGATCAAATGTCCTCCCGTTGGTGTGGTGTGGTAGTTAGGAGAGGGGAGTGCAAGCTTAGGTGTTGTCCACGTCACTTCACCATAGTTCAAAATAACGTGGTCCGTCGCCAAAAGCCCTCGTGTAGCTGAACAGTGCGACGTTAATATTTACTCACTCACTCACTCACTCAGTCAAAAGGCGGAAGTCAGTCGAGCTGGTTTGTGCGATTGTAAGACATGCACATTTATTTGTTTCGGGTTATTGTTTGTACGAGTATTTGGCAGCATGCCATGTACTGTCTGCTTTTAAGAGTCATAGGCGGGGCCTATACATTTGCTTAAAGGCCAATGGCCTACTTCTGAGTAGGGACCCAGGACCTCAAGAAGTTTTAAGATATTCCTGGTCATTTTGAACCAAAGAGGACGCATCTGAGCAGGCAACTCGTACAAACTACCACATCACACCAATGCGAAGACTTTGGACCTTGAAAAATTTAAAATGCAATGGCCCCTCTACAAGACGGGTCTTCAGCGGCACTAGGACTCGAACTTATGACATGCCAGCCACGTGTTCGTGACCATAACCTCCAGGATACTGCAGCCTCCTAATGTTAATTAAACACAATCAAATTAAACTATGTTAACCCTTTTGCTACGGGTGGGTCACATATGTACCAGTCTGGAATCGACTTATCGTGAGGTTGACCATTCAATGCAACTTTCCGTGGAGACGACCACTCCTGTAGATCAGTACGAACCACGATTCATCAGTGCATCACTCGGCTGCCGGTGACATTTGGTGTGGATGCGTATGTAACACATCCGTCTCTACAATGTTTTCCGTTGATCAGTACATCGTCGCAGGATCGGCTCTAGCAGTTTTACCGCCCAGGACAAAAATGGAAAATGCCACGCCTATCTCCAAAGCCAACAGCCATAGTTAAAAATGATAAATTGTTCACACCAGAGTTTCTCAAACTGTGTAGGGCACTTCCCCCTGAGGGGGCGTGATAACTCTACTAAGGGGGCGCGAGCCTATTGAAAAGTCGAAAACAAACGATCATTTTTAAAAAATATTAATTTACTGAACGTAAAAAAAACAAAATACATTCTAACATAATAAAAAATAAAATACACATTTACACTGATATAATACATTTATAAATGTATCAGTACTACAGTAAAATAAAGTAAGTTAAGAACAAGTTTAAAAAATAATTACTAGTGACTTCATGGGCTTGTCGTATATAAAATTATACATGGAAATTAACATTTATCTTGATAATTCGTACGCTTTATAATTAATATCTTAACTGTCGATTAAAAGTTACCCGATTCGCTCCCCAATGCCATTGTTTTCCACGTAGGCGCGCGTATGTGATGTATGGGGGTGGGAGAAAAGGAATAAATATAATTTAAAAAAAAAATCTTCTGAAACATAAATTAAACCTTCACAAACACTGTCAATGTCCTTTTTAATGCCTTCTAAAACCTTCGGAATAATTTTATGGATGGCAGTGCACAGAAAAGATCGTACTTCGGAAAGACGTATATATACGTTAACTCCAATGCTTTGGCTGAGTAAGACGTTTATATACGGTGGTACTTAAGAGGTTAAAGCAGAATTGTACTTCTAGCGTCAATGCACATTATTACTGAACTAAATACATTGTTATTGTATGGAGGGGGCGCGATGAAAATTATGATTGAATATTGGGTCGCAAGAATTGAAAGTTTGAGAAGCACTGGTTCACACAGATACACATCGAAAAAACTTGAATAATTCTTGCGAACAAAAAGGCAACACAGCAATATTATATATATATATAATTTAGAGTCAACTACAAAATGATTCCAAACTAAGTACATAATTACCTGTTATTTCAAACGAATAAAATGCAAGAGAAGGAATCGTCCATTTTAGCATGCTAATTTTTTCTAAAGAGTCTACTGATGGTGGGGATCACAAACATTTATTTTAACTTATAGTAATTACACTCAAGACTAAAACTAACGAAAGTTTTGTGACTCTATCTACTAAAAACTCTTATTGTCCCGGTCCCCTTTTGGATAGCTGACACTGGACGTTGTATGGGTGAAAGAAATGTCCGTTGTGACCCTACTCCGGGATGGAGTCAAAGTCAGTAATGAAAAATGCGTAAACTTATCAAATTACATGATTAAACATGTACACCCGACTCGAATTCTTAAGTTTGAGCATGAAAGAAAACTGACATTAAACATACAGAGTACAAAATAAGGAAGTAAGATAAGTTAAATGAAATACCAAATTCACACCCAATAATATTTAAGAAAATATATCAATTTTTTTGTAACATAAAAAAAAGTATTTTTAAATT
Source organism: Trichonephila inaurata madagascariensis (assembly GCA_019973955.1). Lineage (NCBI taxonomy): Eukaryota > Metazoa > Arthropoda > Arachnida > Araneae > Nephilidae > Trichonephila > Trichonephila inaurata. The sequence goes on from BMAV01007930.1 coordinate 280,784, forward strand.
CGATCCAAATGCCGCCCTTAGAATTGGCCGCCCCGGGGAGGGGTCCGGTTTGTCCGGCCCTAGAGCCACCTCTGATCGTTGCAACAGGGTTAAAGGATATTTTTTAGTATGGTTGGTGTAAGAGTACTGAGATACAATACGATTCTGCGGGGAAATTGATTGCTTATAAACGTCACACTTTGACGTTATATAAACGCTATTGGGAAAGAATTTGAGTCATGGACAGCAGACGAGGATGACACTAGACCTGGCATCTTTCCCTCCAAACTTTCAAACCATGCCAGTGTGAGGACTTTGAGCCTCAGCATATTTAATATGCATCAGCATCTCAGCAATTTGAGTTAGGATGTCGTTAGAAGACAGCCATTAAGCAAGCTGGGCATTTGGCATTTATATGTAAGACGACCCGGAGTATTTTGAACAGGCGTGATTGAGACTGATTGTGATTAATGAAAAATGTAGTCATTGATCATTCTTTAGTTTATTGCAGTGAGTCAGTAAATCATTCTATTCTCCAAGCCATAACTAGAGAGTATGTTTTGTAACAAGCGTTAATCAAGAGAGAGTGAAGTTCATACATACATAAGTTATATATATTGTTACGAATTTTGTGTAAAAAGTGTAAATAATTTGTATTTGAGTGTTTAATGCATTTATGTTATATTTATGTTAAAAATGCGCTACTCACAAGCAATGCCGCCCCTTACGTTATAATGGCGATTCAATGAGAACTTGGCGAAATATTGGCGGAAGAGCCAAGTTGGCATCATTTTTAGCGACCAAGTTGGCGGCCAATTTGGCGACTTTGGCGACCATTTTGGCGTCATTGGCGACCATGTTGGCGAGTTCGGAACCCTCTGGAATCTTCTAGAAAGTAGTAGATCTCTCCACTAGTGTCACGTTCAATGACACGAGCTGCTATATTTCTGGAAGTTTCTGTCGCGCCTACAAAAAGATGCTCGCCTGAACGGCGATGAGTCTGGATTAAACCAGCGAGTAGTGAGGATTGTTTTGACTAGTGATTAGCTTGGCTGTGCTTGTGAATAATTTTTTATTTACGTGTATTTTTAAACACTGGTGATTGTGTTTGATGGCTGTTGAAGGTGTAAAGACCTTCGGAGATTTACTCTGTGAATATTGCTGCTGAATCCTGTATTTAAAGGATTGGATTTTTGTTAATAAATTCGCCTCGCTCTTGAAGAACTGTTTATTATCTTTGTGATTTTTCTGCATAAAATCCACGAACCCTCGGATCTACGTAACAATATGCAAAAGTCAAAGTAGTTACGCAGGAGGTGGGTTGAAAGTTTACCATAACGGACATACATAAAGGGCCTGGGATTTTTCTCTCTCTCTCTCTCACACACACACACACATATATATAGTTTTAATATTCTCTACAAGACAGACTTAATAATTTAACATCTATCTATCTATATATATATAAATGGATGTTGGTATATATGAAATCGCTTCACTCCAACACTGTTCAACCAATCACATTGAAAATGGGCATGTTTATGTATTTTTTCCCCAAGGTTTTTGGGCTATCTTCCTTGTTGCAGCTCCCCATCAGGTGGCGCTACAGCATATCAACTTTTGCACCGTTCAATCAATCGCCAAGTAGCCAAAGTGGTCACCAAAAATGATGCCAACTTGGCTCTATCGCCAACATTTCGCTATGTTTCCATTGAATCGCCATTATAATGTAAAGAATGGCGTTGCTTGCTAATATTACAATTTTAACATAAAATAAATACAACGTAACGTATTACACATCCTGATATAAATGATTTACATTATTTTAAGTGTTCATTATACAAAATTTGTAGCAATGTGCTATTTTTGCTGAGCAGAGTTCAGCTTGGAAAGGTGTTTTCAAAAATCGACCCACAAGAGAGTTACGGGCGTTATAAATAAAAAAAAATTCTTTTCGTCAGCAATTAGACCTTCAGACTTAAAATTTAACAAATATTTTTTTTTTTTTTTTTTTTTTTTTTTTTTT
>BMAV01007930.1:292439-306305 GCA_019973955.1 Trichonephila inaurata madagascariensis
CTTGTTTTCTTTTTTATCATTTCTTTTTATGTTTTGAAATGGTGGAACAGAAATATTTGAGTCTAATATGAATTTTGTGCGAAAAACCGCGGGATGTTCCATAGTAACCGTTAATTACCCACTTTGATAGCATTTCAGGATGTTGTATGAATATATATAGTATACAGATACAGATATATATAAATATCATTCATATCCACGTCTTATTATTAAGCGTTCGATTGTATTCAAAAACATTCTTATAACCCTAATCACTTGATTTAAAAAGAACTGGACTGGAATATTTAAAATTGATCTTTTACACACACCCGTAACCCCTTCACCCAGTGGAAAAGAAACATGCTTACTAAATTTCAACTCCGTCGATTTTCGTTAAATCCCTTATGCAGCGGATCTGTATTTCATGATAGAAACATGACTGCCTAATTTCAAGTCGTGTATCTCTAATAGTTTCTGAGATATCGTAATGAGTGGTTGAGTCGTTTTTCTCAATTGTGATTGCAATGGGCTCAATTCATGATAAAGACAATCACGTGTTCTCGATTCAATTCAAAACAGGCATTGAACTAACTGTACTTGTTCTATGTCGCTCATCCTGTATGGTGGTTAGCGACGCTGACTGCTGCGCCGTGGGTCCTGGGTTCGAATTCCGAGAAGGCATGGATGTTTCTAAATGTATAACGCCTTTGTGTCATGGGGTTACTTTAAGAAACGCTCGAGCTGCAAGTCCTCTCGTGAGGTTGGTGGAATGAGAAGAGAGGTGGGAGGCCCTGTCACACCCCTCGGTGTTCTCCCTCTAAATTAGGGTGGAACCGAGCTAAATCGTACTGCCACCTTTATGGTGCTCAAAGCTATGGCCAACGACAAGCCGCTGGCCATGATGAATTTCATGGGCCTGGATCTGACGCCGTCGAGATCAGGTGTCATCAGAAACAACAACTTATTCTATTTGTAAAACTTAGATAAAATTTTGAAATTTGTAATTGAGAAAAGATGTTCAAGTGTTATGGAAAAAAAAATCACCAAAAAGATTTTGAAAATAAAAGAAAATCTCTTATTTTATACATGAACTTTTAAAAAAAAAAGCATTTTGTATACCTATGCGTGTTGTTATTGTTGACAATTTTTTAAGAGAAAGTTTCTGCAAAAAGCAAAAGATGGCAACAGCGAAGCGCCTGAACTGAATAGTAGGAAACACATGATCGTTTTTATTGTGTAACTATGACGTCACATGAGTTTTTGAACTAATTGGTTAGAAATACGGCGTTGTCATTATTATGTGTCTATGACGTCACATGAATTGAGCCCATTTCATGAACAAAGTAATGAATTATTTCTTCAGAATCAACTGTAAATAACATTTCATTTTAATAGGCATGAACATGACATAATAATATCATGTCCGTCATGAAATATATGCCACTGTTGCCAGTTGGCAAATAGTTCAAAATTCCTTGTTTATCAGAAAATATGTTTCAGAATAAAAATTAACGATTAAAATTATTTGGATCAGAATTTTATTGAGGCTGATTTGAGAACGAGACAAGCCCTCCTCTCCAGGACCAGTTGGCACATGCCTTAAAACCTCCCTGAATGCAATAAAAAAGTTCGCAAAAATGAAACTGAATGAAATACACATTAATATGTTTTTCAATCATTTGTTAATTTTATTTACTCTACAATGTTTGATATATTAATATGGATCAGTAGCGCACACAGGAATTTTTCAAGGGGAGGGGAGGGGGGTCCAGGATCGAAAGTCCACCATTCTTGTATCATGCTCCTTTTGATTTTGTCGATTTTAGGGAACAAAAAAAAAGTAAAAAACTATTGAATAAATAATTAGCATTAATTAATAAAATTAATCATAAAAACAAATATTTAATTAAATTTTTCGTACTGTACACTTAGAATTATAATCAATTGGAAAAAAAATCAACGGCTTTGGAGGGGGGACGTCCGGACCCCTAGGACACCCTCTTGTGTGCGCCACTGATATGAATCCTTACAGCTATTTTCTAATTTAGTTTGGAGTACAAGCGTTTGATATTCTCTTACGTGTAATGTTTCAGGATACTTTTCAACATTATGTAATGTATTTTTATTATAACAGTTTCTTATTTTTAAGCCAGTAAAAATAATAAAAACTTTAAGATGAAACGGGAAAAAATATTTATTTTCAGAGATGCATTTTTAATAAACGTGAGACCTGCGCACAAATAGGCCTGCTAAAAAATACGCCTGCGCACAAATGGAAGTATCCTAACTTAAAATACAATAGAATTTAGCTTAATTGTAGAATAATTTCCGAGTTGTACATTTAGCGCACTGCTTGTCGGGTCTTCATGCTGCCGAAAATCTGAAATAAGGAAGGTTGCAAAAAGTGCAAACGAATATTCATCATGGGGCACTCTAAACATTCATTGAGCACCAAGTCCTCTCAAGAGGTTGGTGGTAGGGGAAGGGAGGTAAAAGGCCCCGACTACCCCCAAGGATCTCCCTCAAAATAGGGTGGAGTGAGGGAGTGATACTTTACGTCGCACTATTAAGTGATTCGAGGGCTTTTGGCGACGAACCTCGTCATTTTGAACCATGGTCAAGTGACGAAGATGACACCTGAGCTGGCATTTCACTCTCTAAACATCCACACCACACCAACAGGAGGACGTTTGAGCTCTCGACTTTTCGAATTCATGACACACCGATCACGAGTCCGTTACCTTGACCACTAGGCTACACGTCCACCCAAAATGGGGTGGAACCGAGCCAAATCATACTATTACCTGCAGGGTGCTTAAGGCTACGGCTAACAAAAAGTGTCAAACTACCCCCCTTGCCACAATGATTTCATGAGCCTCGATCTGACACCGTCGATAAGGTGGCATTAGAAAAAAACAACAGAATGTTCAGACTCAATCCGAAGTTCTCTAGGTGGTGGGGAAGTTAGGAAAGTAAGGAGTTAACTCAGATGAAATCCTTGTAACAAGACAACAGCTCTGATTGAAATCTTAATTCCTATTCACTGACTAGCCACTTTATTGGCATGGTGTGGAAGCTTGGAGAGGAGATGTCAGCTCGACTGTTGTCCTCGTCACTTGACAGCGGTGCAGGACACCTGAGCCTGAAACCTGCTCGCCAAATTACCACACCATATCAACTTGAGGACTCTTAAGCCTCGAGATAGGTTGGATGTGCATCAGCCTCTCTACGCAACCTGTCTTTAGAGGCAACAATATTGAAGAGTTAGGGATGTTCTTACTCTAGTTAACCATTTCATTGAAGTATATTTCTTAAAAAGATATTTTTGTCAATAATAAAAAATATTTGAACTACGAACTAATTTTTTTTTCTTTTTCAGAATGTAGGCTCTTGAGCAGAAGATACCAAACTGACTTCATCTCTGCACCTCCATTCAAGCACAAAGAAAACATCTTCACTTCAGTTCTATCAACTTTTCTTTAAAAACCCCCTTTTTAGTAGTGTTACTTTTTATTCTTAGTAAAATATAGTTTCTGCATGCGTTCATCATAAGTCCAAACTGATGATTTTATTGTAATATTTCTCATTAAATAATTAACAGTGTTAAGAAATACCTTTTAAAAGTTTTACCTTTTAAAACCACATTTTTCTGACACATTTACATGCTATACACTGAAGCCCATAGAGCAGCGTTTCTCAAATTGTGGGGCGCGTCCACCTACGAGGGCTTGATAACTTTAGGAGGGGGGCGCGAGCGCATTGAGAAATTAAAAACCAAAGATTATTCTAAAAAATTATTATTTTACTGAAAGAAAACAGACGAAATACATTTTGACATAATAAAAAATAAAATTAACATTTACACTGATAAAAACACTTACAAATGTATCAGTAGTGCACAATGTGTTTTATAATTAATTTAACAATACTAAGTTTAGAACAAATTGAATAAGAACCAGTGACCCCATGGGTTTATCATGTAAAATTATATTCCAAATTTAACACACTTATCTCGATAATTTGTACGGTTTATAATGAATCCCTTAACTGCCAATTAAAAGTGACGTGATTCGCTGCCCAATGATACCCTTTTCCACCTAGGCGGCCCGGCGCCCCCTATTCCGGCGGGGGGCGGAAGAGATAGGAATAAATAAGAAATACTCTGAAGTAAGTACATCCTTCGCAATCATTGTCAAGGTTCATTTATTGCATTTATTCCAAAGCCTTCGGAATAATTTTATGGATAGCGGTGTGCAGAAAAGATCATTCTTCGGAAAGACGTATATATATGTCCGGGGCAATTAACGCTTTGGCTGAGCGAGGCGTTTATATACGTAAGAAAAAGCCTTATTGCAGCTTTAGTGTCAAAGTATAGTATTATCGAATTCAATACATTGTTATTTGTAGGAAGGGGAGAGGGGCGAGATGAAAAAAAATTATGGTTGAATCTTGGGTCCCAAATATTGAAAGTTTGAGCCCTATAGGATATATATATATATATCACTGCCCTATAGGATAGAAAATATCCAGATGTGAGAATACCATCACATAAGTAATGTACCAATGCACAGCACCTTGTCAAGATTTTCGAGTGATATATGAGAGAAGTTTTCTGATTTGATTATGGCGTGAGTGAGTGAGTGAATATTAACGTCACACTGTTCAACTACACGAGGGCTTTTGGCGATGGACCATGTCATTTTGAACCATGGTCAAATGACGTGGACGACACCTGAGCTGGCACCCTCCTCTCCTAACTACCACACCACACCAACGAGAGGACGTTTCAGCTCTCGACAGATTTAACGTGCATCGCTGCCCTACACGGAGGGTCCTTAGTGGTACTGGGCTCGAACTCATGCCATGTCTGCCATGATCCGATACCTTAACCACTGAGCTACCGCAGCCCCCGATTTGATTATGGCAATGTAATCATAAGACTCATTAGAGCTAGATGCATGGGGTATTCCATTTCGGAAAGCCTAAGGGAAATTTAATATTCCTCGGTTTGGATAAATCGGAACCCTGCACGGGGCGGCAAATTTTAAAGACGTTGCAGTTTTTGTTGTTTTTGTTTTGTTTTATTGCAGTTTTGTCGCTCTGGTCGCTTGTAATAAGACTTCGAAATTCCCAGTTTTTCAAAGAATTTGATTGTGGAATAACATCTGATTATCCAAATTATTCGTGTCAAGATCTTATTGAGGTTGAAAAGAGAGCAAGGCGAGGTTCAATAGGCCCAGGACCAGTCTTAAGACTTCTTGAGGCCCTGGGCCCCTACACAAATGTAAGCCCTACTTATGATTCTTAAAAGTGGATACAGCATACATTGCCAAATACTCGTGCAAACAATAACCCGAAACAAATAAAAATGTGCATGACTTAAAGTCACACAAAACGGCTCGGCTGACTGCCGCCTTTAGACTGAATAAGTAATGATGGTGTAGGGTGGTAGGCCTAGGCCTACACATGGATGACGGTAATCACGTGTAGTTTGTTGACATATCGCCCGAAATTCCCAGTTTTTCAAAGAATACAACCGCAAATAACATTTGACTGCTGAAATTATTCGAATTCGTGATCTTATTATGGTTGAGTTGAGAAAAAGACGGAGCCCCATTGTGGCAGAGACCCTATTACTGTGACGATAATATAACTCTTACTCTCTCACTTAAAAGTGCGGACTTGTTTCGGACATTGGTGCTAAAACCAGGGGCGTAGCTACCACCGCATCAGCCGTTTCAATAATACGGGGCCCCCAAGCTACGGGGGGGGGCCCAATATGTGTAACTCCAGTCCTTTAACCGGGCCCTCATTTCAAAAAACGGGCCCCCACGGAATTTTTTACCCCCCCCCCCCCCCCCCAGAGCTAGCTATGCTAGTGGATGAAACCAATTTTGTTTAGTTGCAAAGTGAATTGCAGAAATTATTACAGACGTCCCCCGTCCCTGTTTTTTTGAAGACTCTGTACAAAGTTATTAAAATCGTCTGACAGAAAACGAATAGAGGACTTCTTCACCCTCCCTCCAGGTGCAGGTGAAGCTTGGCTGACGATGAGCAGTGACCTGAGGCTAGGCGGTGTCCGAGAATCGCGTCGTGCACGTGCCTTTACATGGGAGGAAGGGTGTGGGCCTTGGATAGTTCGTCATGAGACATTGGTGGCCCGTGGCCTTATCCGGACAACCGCGCCCAAAGGCACAACTTCTTGGGCATGATGTGCTCTTGCGCATTTTTTTTTTTTTTTACTGCTCTTATTTTTTATTTTACTTCTTTCTTTCCGGCACCGAGTGATGGATATGTTTTTTTACCCTTTCGGATTACAGGGGTGTTTAGGTGGAAGATGGGGTCGGTCTGCGGCTGAAAAGGGTGGATGTGAAAATGGATTAAATTCAGTGGTCTAGAAACAGTGTCGAATAAAATTGCTAGCACATAAACAAATCCTTGTAAAAGTTTATTTTTTTTAAAAAAAAGTTAATCTTTTTTCCCTCTTCTTCAGAACAATATTTTAATCGTAACCTTGGTTTTTTTCTTTCTATTTTTTTTTTTTTAAAATTTCATCCACTGAAAGACTTCTACGTCGTTTATACACACAGTATTCGATTTTTTATGCCAAACAATTTTTATATTTTAATTAGAACAGCATATTTTTTAGATTTTATTGGCAATGAACTTCGCAATTTTGAACCTCGGTCAAGAGAAAAGGAGAACACTTGAGCTGACCCCCCTTTCCTAACTTCCACTGCCTACCAACGGGAGGATGTTTGAGTCAGATTTAACGTGCTGTGGTTTCCTCTACACGGCGGGCACTAGACTCGAACTCATGACAGGATTCGAATCAAAGATCCAACAGAAACATCCAACTTGTGACCCTGTCTGCATGACTAGTGTGGCCTCAGCCGAAATGTTGGAGTTATAACTCCTAAATGAAGGAATTTCCATTTGATTTGATTCCGTATTAACGTTACATTTTGAAAAACACTAGGGGTGTTGGCGGAATGCCGAGGATATCAAGGACGCTCAAAGTGTTAAGAACATCAGACCGGTCTCCCAGGAAACAACCCTCCCTATACTCTACTTTATTGCAGAAAATGTGTTTCTTTTACTGACAAATTTAAACAGAACTTTTTTAGCAGGAATTGCATAGTTTTCCCGTATAGTGTTATCTGCAGCACGTACATATGAAGCATAAACTTTTAGAGTGAATTTAAATGATATATTTGTGTATATATTGCCGGTTTATCCATTGGATAATTGGTGCGGGTACCCAGGGGTTCGGAGAGACTCAGAAGGGCCTGGATGAGCTGGACTTAATCAGATTTTCTGGTTATAAATTTCAATCCTCTAGTGCTAAGGGGGCCTGTAGAACTTTTGAGCTCCGGGCCCGAAATGAGCTTAAATCGGCAGAGAGAGAGAGAGAGAGTTTGTGTACATGAAAAATATTAACAACAACAATAATAATTCATCCCGTTTCAAATTTTCACACCACAATCAATGTTTCACAGTGAATCCAAATCTAAAATAAAGATGTATATTTTTATATGTGTGTGTGTGTGCGGCCCGCGGGACTATGATTTTTTTTTCAAAGTGGCTCGCAAGATCATTTGGGTTGCCTACCCCTGATTTACAGCTAATTGCGACGGAATTCTTAAGTTTGAACCTCGGTCAAAACGACGAGGACGACACCTGAGCTAGCATCCCGACCTTCAAAGTTCTACACCACGCCAACGTGAGGACTTTGAGTCGTGAAATATTTAATATACATCAGTCCTTCTGCATGGTGGGTTTTCAATGGCACCAAATCTCGATCTCATGAGACAACAACGCCGGCCATGAAATCGAGACCAAAGACATTCGGATACCGAGATTAAATTCTTCAATTTAAATAAGTATACTGTTATTAAATCCTACACAAGCGCTAACACACACACACACACAACTCTTTCTTACGTATCTCTCTATTTTGCGAACTTTTTCCTGGAACCAAGAACCATTTTATTATTTTCTTCGTAAAATAACCTCCCAATAGAGAAGTGCATTTTCTACTGAACGAACTTTTTCTCTTGTGATTAAAAATTCTTTTTCTTCCTCTGTCTGTCAAGTGATTTTTTAAATCATTCTCTCTTTTAGCATATTTTACGGTTATCAATGACCTTGAACTGGTTTTAACAGGGGCCTACCTCATCCAGAGCAAAGAAGTGGGCATTATATTTTTCAAACAAAATCTCAAATATAACTAATAACATTTTTAGTAATTAAAATTTATGGACGCATGTGATAGTTAAAAATAAAATTCAAATTCAAACTCAAACTCAGTGGCTCAGCATCCCATGAGAGCCTACTGTGCCCATCCCAATATACGTGACCATTGGGTGATGAGGTGCATGAGCAGATGTCCCGATTAGGTGGTCAGTCTGAAGCGAAACCCCCAGTGTTTAAGTCCCCAAGCAAGCTTAGTACTCAATCATCGACCACTGCAGTAGAGATGAAAGGCTGAGTTGACCTTGTCCAGCCTGGGATTAGAATCTTGACCTGTGGTATGGAAGCGCGATGCGCTACCACTGGGCCATGCTTAAAATTACTGGTTATAAAATAATGTGGTTTTAAAATGACTCGTTGGCTTAAAATTAGAAAATGCTGTTAATAAAATCATTAATTTTAATTTTAAAATTATTTTTTTTTATTGAAAATACATTCCATTCCTGGACAATGTTTTCTCCTCGTTTTCCTTGCAGATATCTTTTTAATGGGTAAAAGATATATGAAAAGAGAATAAAAATTAAAATTTTCAAAAACGTGTGAATAATTACTTTTTTCTTGTGTATAAATTGAAAAGTTGCTTTATGATATTTTTCAGATATATTAAAAGATGAATTGCTATTTATCGAATTTTCCATATAACGAATTTTTTTTCGGGAATTAATGATTTCGCGTTTACACAAAAGATTCTCCACAAACAACTTATTAAAAAACAAAAGTAATATATATATATATGAATGGATGATTAGAAAGTATTTTATTAACAATTCAAATTTTGAATAAGATATATATATATATATATATATATGGATAGGAAGGGGGGAGAGAGTGAACTAATAGTATAAATGAAAAAAGAGCATGATTTGTCTGCATTGTTGTAACAATGTACTCGCGGTTTGGCTGAAAATCAGGTTTTCGACGCCAACTTTTGTCTTTGTTTTAACAGTTACATCGTTACAACAATAGAGACGAATCTATGTTGGTGTCAAAAAGCGATGATTAATTAAATTAATTAATTAATATTTGAAAAAACTGTATTAACATCAAGTGTCATCGACTACAAGTTTAAAAAAAATTATTCGAATTTGATTGGATGAATAAAAAGTATTTTATTAACGATTGAAAATTTGAACAAGATAAATAAATATATAAATATATAGAGAGAGTGAGCTAATAGTAGGAATTGTAGAAATTTATTTAATTTAATCAAAATTCTGAATTTAACAGTTTTTGTGCACATTTAGTCAAAATATTACACTCGTAAAAGGTTTTTTGAGTACGAATGAAAAAAAAAAAACTTTATTATTCTTTGAAAATTCAAATGTTTGACTTTTTTAGGGAGTGTTTACAAGAGATTATATTTTATTAATGATTGAAAAAAGGTTCCAGCAAGATAAATAAACGTAGAGAGAGAGTGAGCTAATAGTAAGAATTGAACAAAACAAAAACCTAGATCATAGAGCTGAAAATAATGCAGAAAAAAAAAATTCAGAGGATAAGGATGTATCCCATCAAAAAGAAAATAATAAATGACTAATAATACAAAGTAAAGACAACAAATTACATAGAAGTTATATTAAAAATAAAATAAAATAAAATATCTATCATAAAATTGACTTTATTTATTCTAAGAAATAAAGATGAAGTTTTAAATCGAACTTTTTGACTGCACGTCCGTAAAATGTCACGGATTGTAAACGTGACGCAAAACGTGTCAACAAGGCCAGAATCACCTGCCCATAAAAGCACAGGTACCTCTGCCTGTGGCACGCACATCGCCAGTGATATTTTATAGTCCCACGCCCATAATCACAGCCGGAATCCGATTAAATCCGTTCGCCGGAAAGGCAAAAAAATCACGGACTGTGACAAGCCGCATTCCCGGAAAAAACACGATCAACACATCCGCGGGATCACTGGCCTATTGCACGAGGGTCATCCATGGAGATATCAGTAAACACAATTTCGGCCCTGTCATGCTTTGGTCAGGAGGGCATTCACTTATTTTGATTAAAGGTGGAAAAAATCAATTTTAATCTATGAAACAAGCGGCACATGATTTCTTTTTGGAAAAATTCCGCAAAATGCACATTGGTTAAAGAGCTGCCTAGTTACTCCAGAGTTTCGCTCTTATTTTTATCAATTCACTTAAAACAATTTCATTATATTTTGGGTGATTCTATTTCTTCGAAGAAATTATAAACTGTGGTAATTTTTAAATATTCAATCTTCACTTTTTTAACAATGCGTGCTTTCATTATGTTATTTTGAGCAGTAACTTCTACTAGCTGTAATTGTAGGCAACCAAGGCACGCGTGCCACTTGTGGTACGAGGTACAATCTTCAGTGGCACTCAGCACTACTCTACAAATTTGCATTGCACCTTATTTGACCAACATCTTCAGAATTATGGACATTTACGAAAAAATCTGAAAGATAACTCTGAAGATAAATTTACAACTATTTTGCAAATGATTAAATGTCATTGCTGGTGAGTGAGTGAGTGAATATTAACGTCGTACTGTTCAACTACTCAAGGAGTTTTGGTGACGAACCTAGTCATTTTGAACCTTGGTCAAATGACGAGGACGACACCTGAGCTGGTCCCCCTCTCCTAACTACCACACCACATCAATGGGAGAACGTTTGAGCTCTCGACAGATTTAACGTGTATCGCTCCCCTACACGGTGGGTCCTTAGTGGTACTGGGCTAAAACTCGTGACATGCCAGCCACTCGTGGCCACATGCCATAGCTGGAGAAATTTAATTGTTTGAAGAATGAAAATTGTATGTACTCTGCTCTCTTTCCGCTCTTTTGGTTCTACATATCTAAGCAAAAAATCTTTCCTCATATGAAAAATATTTCGAGTTTGCGAAGAAATTGTTTGACAAATGAATACTCAGAATGGTGTCAAATTGAAAGTCACAAATAATCCCCTTATTTTGTGATATAAAAGCAGAGAGGTGCAAGCACTAGGTTTGCATTAAAATTTATATTCATTATTTGATTTAACTATAATAAAGGGGGAAATACTTATATTTTATATTATCTGTATTCCTATTTTAATAAATATGTTTAAAAATCCATAATACACATATGTATCATTTCGATTTTTTAAAATTTTTGATAAAAAAATTTTATGCTGCTTGTTTTTATGTTAAGAAACATCTTTAAATGATGCAAAATTAATACATAACAAACTGTAAATCTATATTATTGATCTCTATTCTCTAACTCTGCATATATTACAGCGGGAATCAAATTGTTTTAAATATTCCCTATTGTGTTTCACGCTGTTTCATATTGGTAGAATGGTTTGGCACGCCAGAGCTAGAGGGTAGCCAACCCCTGTTATAGAATGTTAAACCTAATCTAAAAGGCTATCACTCATTTTTAGAGCGTGAGTGAGAGTTTATTATTGTCGCATTCGAGGCAACACTGAAGTGCGAAGAAATTTGGGATTGTGAACCACGGTTAAAAGACGAGGATGACTCATGACCTGGCATCCCACTCTCCAAACTTTTCCATCAAGCCAACGAGAGGATTTTAAAGCTGTTTTTGGTAAAAGTACGAGAGCTCTAACTGAACGCGAAGCACATTTTCAGACAGAAAAAAATGACCCAATTTCCATGGAAATTTGCAATATTATAACTCGTACCTCGGTTAACAATCGAGTGTTTTTAAAAACTTCAAAATATTCCGTGAATACTTTCTTTTTCGTTTTAATACGTGAAGACAAAGCCCATTTAATATTACGGTATAGAATAAAAAAACGCGAAACACCTTTTATAGCAGAAAAAATGAATCAACTCGGTTAAAATGGGAAGTAGGATAAAAAATGCTGCTCTCTAAAGGACAGTGAAGCCAGAATATCATATTAATTTTTCATTTCTTTTATATCTGAAAAAATGTTCCAAATTCGGGTCCTATCCTTTAACATTAACCAAAAACAGCCTTAATACAAGACAAAATAAATATGCATTAGCACCTCAACACGGCGAATCTTTAGAGGCATTCGTACTCGAATCCGCGACTCAACGATGCCTGTTATGAGGCCATAACCCTCAACTCTAAACAACTGCATCCACCAGCTGTTTTGAATCTTTGCACTCTTTTAATGTTCATCAAGTTCAACTTCTATATTCCACTCCAAATCGAAGCTAGTGCATTGATGAAAATGTAATAAATTGTATCCAAATAAGTCAAAAGATTGTACAAGTTTTTTAGAAAACACTTGTGGCCTCAATAGTCGAGGGGATAGGGTCCACATCTCGTGTCCGGTGGTATTTTCGTCGAGTTGACAAACCAAGACCCACAGTATAGAGAAACTAAAGCACGTTAAATTTGTTCAGACTCAAGCACTTCAAATTGGAGCCGTGTGGAACTTTGGAGTGTGTGTGTGGTACGTCTTCCTCATTTGACCGAGATTTAAAATTTCGTGGTCTGACGCCAATAGCTAATTTTGGATTGATTTCAGTTTCATCGCATTTTGAAGCAGCGCGAGGGCCTTTGGTGACAGACCTTGTTATTTCCGACCATAATCTAGTGGAGAGAACGATACCCCCTCTATACAAAATCTCTCTCCAAACTTCCACATCACGCCAACGGGAGGACTTTCAGGTAAGGTAGAGTTAACATGCATCACCCCTCTACAAGGCGGATTCTTAGCGGCACCAGGGCTCAAACTCAGGAGACACTGGCCACCAATTTGTGACTATAAGCGCTCGGCGATTGTGGCCATAGATTTGAGATAGATCGAATTTAGGATTAGGATCTGGCCATTTGTTTGTAAGTTGTAACACAATAGTTGCGCGTCCTTTTTCCTGTTCCTAAGTGATGTAGTTTATTTAATTAAAACTCATGGTTCAGATCATACAGTAAAATACGTTTAACGCCAGCACGCTTAAGACAAAATATCGGTTAACACGAAATAATACAACGTTCCAGACAATCTACTATTTATTTTCATGCAATTTTCTTCTGTTGTTGTTGTTTCTAATGTCACCTGTCTGACGTAGTCAGATCGAGGCCCACGAAATTCATCGTGGCAAGGGGCTAAGAGTCCGCCTGTCGTTGGTTCAGGCCTTGAGCACCATACAGGTACGAATTAGCTCGGCAAAATTCACAGAAGGTACGATAGATGGCGACACCACCTATCTCCACCTTCACAATTTAGGCATGGAACTGAAGGGGAGGGAAATATTCTCCAGTCCCCTGCAATCGTGATTCAGCCAACAAAACTTCGGACCTACTGCTTTAACGAGCACATACTCCGTGTGTACTCGGAGTGTATTTGGTGGCACGGACATCGAACCCAGGCCTTCCGGTCTGGAGACGGATGCTCTAATCAGTAGGCTACCCACGGTCCCAGTTTTATTCTATTGTAGCTCAGTGGATGAAGGATTAGAGTATCGTGATTCCACACCACAGATCAAGGTCGACTCAGCCTTTCATCCCTACTGCAGTGGTCGATAAATGGGTACCAAGCCTGCTTGGGAACTTAACATAGAGGGTTTCGCGTCAGGCTTACCTCCTGACCGGAACATCTGCTCATGCACCTCAGGGCCAAGGCCTACTGTGCCCAATTCAGTGCACGCGACCTTGGGCCCTGAGGTGCATGAGCAGATGTTCC
>BMAV01007930.1:337355-360526 GCA_019973955.1 Trichonephila inaurata madagascariensis
AAATGTGTTGAATATCGTGGCCGACAAAGTCTTTTGGGTTGGCCACTTCTTGGGTAAATAATGCAGCTAGGGCTACGAGATTTTGTACACATATTTAGAAAAATTACAAATTTGAAATAATGCAATCAGACAATTCGATATTTTGGTCTTCTTTAGGATAATATGTCCTTTTAAAGGATTTAATTTTTTTTAAAACTAAATTATTGCTGTGTCTTATAAAATCCAAATTAGTACGGAATGTATAGATTACACACATACTCTGATATTATTTAGTAAGGGAATTTTTATCATCATATTTAACAATCGGAACGTGGTGCATGTGTAAATTAAAATTAAGTAGTGAAATCAATAAAATATTTATTCCAATGTGTTTCATCACAAAATGAAACCCTTCATTGAAATATGAATGATAGTAACCAGAAATAAGCAAACTATGTAATATAAAAAAGTTGAAGAATAGCATTTTCTGATCTCAATTACGTATAGATTTGATTCTCATATATATAATAAAATAAATATAAGCATAACAAAGTATCGTACAAAACTTAGAGAGAAAAACGTATATTATGAAATCGAATATTATGCTTGCTTCATGGAATCCCAACCTTTACCTTAAGGAAAAAATTTTTACATTACTATGCAAATAAATAAATAAATAAATAAAAAATAAAAATAAAACAAGCCTGAAAAAAGATTCAAGGCTAACTATTGTACTTGTAATCTTACACTAATTTTTTCAAAACTACTAAACTAAAAAGAATGACAATTCTCAGTGGCATACTGCTCTACTCAATACAAATTTGTTAATTTTAGTGTGGGTGGAAGTTGATAAATTTGTTATGAAGTTTATTTGACAAACATCTTCAGAATCATGGACATTTTCGAAATTATGAAATAATCTGAAAAATAACCTAAAGACAAATTTACAGCCATTTTGTAAATAATTGAAAGTCATTGCTGGAGAGATTTAATTGTTTGAAGAGAGAAAATTACCTGTACTCTGATTTCCGCTTTTGGTTCTACACATCTAAGTAAAAATCTTTCCACCAATGAAAAATATGCTCAAAATCGTGACAAATTGAAAGTCACAAATTTTACCCCTAAATTTGCTGTATGAAAGTAGAGCGCTGTAAGCGCGAGGTTCACATTATAATTTTTATTTATTTTTTTATTTAGCTATAAAGAAGGGAAATACTTGTATTTTATGTTGTCTATTTATTATTTTAATAAATATGTTTAAAAATACATAAAATATGTACAATTTTAGTTTTTTAAAATTTTTGTTGAAGAAATAGTTATGTTTTTCATGCAGTTTATTATAGTATGTTATGAAACATCTTAAAATGATGCAAAATTAATACATAATAAAACTGTAAATATATATTACTGACCTCTATTCTCTAACATGTATTCATTATCCCGGGAATGAATTGTTTAATAAATGTCCCATTGCATGGAATGCGGAATCATTTTGGTACATTGGCTTGGCATGCCACAGCTAAAAAGTTGCCAACACCTGACATAAATGGTCATACATATATAACATGGAAGGGAAAAGGTAATGGAGAAGTTTCACAAGTAAGGTTTGAAGTTTTTTTGCCACAAGACAACTATCCAATAAGGTATCTCTGAGATCATCAATTTTGAGATGCATGTGTTAACCAAACTATAAAAGTTGAAAAGAACAGTAGCATATTTTTCTTACCGTATGAAATGGGATTAACTATGGTAAAGTCACGAATTTTTACATCATTAAGTAATATGGAAATAGGATTTATTCAGTATTCGAAAGAGAGGGAATATCTAAAGAAATTTATTTAAAACTTTAGCTTAAAACGCGACATAGCATTTTTCTTGTTTTGTTTAATTGCTTTTTCTTGTTATAACTTATTTCTACTTGTTGCAGTATTTAGAGGAGCGATACTCAACCTGCAGCCCAACTAGTCTTTTTAAGTGACCCATTGCTCTGAGAAATTCCTTTATTTAAGAACATTGAATTAAAACTTAAGGGTGTCTGAATTTTTTGTCAAGAAATCAAATATATCAATTTTGCTTTTTGCTGTCGGTGTAGTACGGGTACGAATTGATTTTTCTGTTTGGATCGGTTGCGGTTAGTGACAACAGACAAGAGTTGAGCAGTGACAATTTTATGGGTGAAACTGATTTTTAACTATCTTTCATATCTTACAAGTGAAAAATATTCGAAAATAGATCGTTTCAAGACGATTGGGAGGTTGACTATTTTGTAGTGAAAAACAAACATGGATCAGTAATTGTTTGATTTGTCATGAAAGTGCTGTATTTCAAAATACCAATAAACAGGAATTATTCAATGATACTTTTCCTCGAAGATCTCTTTCAAGAGGTGATAAAAATAGGCTTTCTTGAATAGTCTGTAACAGCAACAAATTGCTTTATCAGTGGTAATATCACAGCGGTAACAAAGATATCCTATGAAGTTTGTTAGATTAAAGCAAAATAGGAGTTATAATATTTTGATCAATTTTCCACATTTTAAATTTCCAATGTTATCTTGGTCTTAAAGCATTTCTCCCTCCCCCCTTCCCCATTAAACCTCATGTTGCGGCCCGCGTGAAATAGCTAACATATGTATGTGTCCTGCGAGAAACAGCTGACATATGTAAGCGTCCCAGCAGAAAAAAAAGTTGAGTAGCCCTGATTTAGAGCAATCAATTTTTAGAATTAGATGAGAATAAATTAAGAGTTGAGATGAGTTGTTGCGCCTCGTTTGAATGTGAGATGTAACAGCCATAATTTTACTCAACTCGAAAAAAATAATAATCTCAAAATAATTCACCTTTTGATTTTGAAAAACTGGAAAATTGATACGCTAAATCGAAGGTATAGAAAAATAAAAACAGTATGAAACGTAACAAAATATTTTAGCAAAATCTCGAAATGATTTTTAAATATTTTTTTTAAAAATAAAAAACTCTTCATAAAAATAAAACAGACCAAGTACACATTTTCCCCCGAAGAAAAATCTTAAGCCTAACTTTATTCTTTGGAAGCCACGGTTTGCAGAAGATCCCACGTTCTCTTTTAAACAATCATTTTAGTTCAGAAGATCCGAAATCCAAAAACAATGCATTAAACTGTAAGGATAAACACTGGGTTGACTTTTAAGAAATAATGTAAACAGATGTCAAGTTTCTACTACATTTCCAACAAGCGTAAGAATCCAGTGACAGTTTCCACAACTCTAAAAGTGTTTACTTTGCAAGACAGACAAGCAGCTACATTGTTTACCAAATCAACTTGAACCAACAAAACAGCTGCTGATAATATCTCGATTTTTCTCTCCAATGTGACAGAGTGGTTAGCGCATTTTCTTGTGTTTTGATTAAACAAGTGTTTCGAAAAGAATGCAGTAGTTTAGATTCGATGTGGTCGGAAAAAAAAAACCGAAACGGAGTCTTCTGGAAGAGAAGAGAGTGCAAACAAATATTTATTTCGTCAAACAACGAAATTTTGTAAAATACGATAGAATCGCTTGTGTGTTTACTATTCTGTAAAATTCATTAAGAGTTTTAAATCAATTGTTCATCGCCGTTCGAATAAAGCTGATTAAAATTTTACAGCTTTTACAAGGTTTAGGTGCAATTTTAATTAACTTTTTACTTAGAATATAAAGGGAAAATATGGTATTCTTGAACAATAATTGTTGTCAAACCAGATGATCTTAATCTTAAATAAGTTAGCAAATATTTGGAGTTAGATCATTCTATTTTGGCAATAATTCCGTGTTTTTTAAATTTTTTTGTTGGGTATCTGTATAATTGTAAAAGTTAAAAAATACGCATGTGTCTCTTATAATTAGCAGATATTCTTATTATTTTAAGCCTCGAGCCATATAGAAATGGTGAAAATTTATTCCATTGTATTTAAAATATTTTGAGTTGAAGTTTGAGGATTATTTATGAATTTTTTATATCGAGTTTCATTGCAATTGATAGAGTGATATACGTCTTATTTTTCTTCAAGATGATTTTTTTTAAATACTTTAATTCTATCAGCAATAGATTTCGAAAATGTTCTCATAACGCTACGCTTTTTGAATTTACAAAATGATTTAAATAACGAGTTTCTTGGTGCAACTTCCTCACCTATTACATTTCTATAGCAGTTTTATTTTTTTAATCTTGCATAAGTAGAAACGTTCAGTATTCAATGAAAATTGAATTTTTTTTTTTTTGGTAAAATTTAATTTGGTGAATTAATTATACATACTGAAAAGTTATGGTTTTTATCAAATATCTACTTATTATTTTTCCTATAAAAATTTAACAAATAAACAAAAGTTACAAAAAGCAAAGCTGAGAGCTTTAATGTTATGTTACACATACGTGTTGAACATTCTCAGGTGTTCCACAGCATTGTATTATGTAAATATTTTGTATGGAATGTAAATTATATACAAATTAATGGAACTATATACAATATTTGTTATTTGACTCCAATTTATGGCAAAAAAATAAGCCAATTAAGAAAACAAGAAATAACAACAACAACAACAACAGAAAATGGTGTGACTTCACGTTTTTCTTCAAATTTCAAAGAATTCGAATTTATTTTTGATCATATCCTTCGAGTTTCTAAATGCATATCAATTAAAGTAATATATTAATCGGTTATATTAAATAGTACTTAATTTTTGTACAATTCTTATTTCAGTCCAATAAATATTTGATATCACTGCAGTATATTTTTGAAAATTAAGTTCATTACTGGTAAAAGCAGGTACGAAAACTGTTATGCACAGAAATGCTTTAGCTATATAATAAATTCTACTTGATATTTCCTAATTTTACTGGTTCATTATATATACTATACATATACAGATATTATAAATATTATATGTATAATATACATATACAAATTAAATAACATATAATCTAACAATGGTTGCGTGTTTGTTGGAAACCTTAAAACCCAAATT
The DNA here is from genome assembly GCA_019973955.1 of Trichonephila inaurata madagascariensis. Taxonomy (NCBI): domain Eukaryota; kingdom Metazoa; phylum Arthropoda; class Arachnida; order Araneae; family Nephilidae; genus Trichonephila; species Trichonephila inaurata. The sequence goes on from BMAV01007930.1 coordinate 342,316, forward strand.
AAAGACGAAAATAGGTAAATAAAGAATTATTTAAAGTTCAGAATTCTATTGAATTCCAAAATACTTTTTCGACTTTTGTATTTTATTAAAATGCAGTGAAATGTAATTTTGATGAATTAAGAATATATATATAATGTTTTTAGTCTATTTTGGTGGTTTGTGATAGAAAAAATAAGTATTTAAAAAAATATTTAATTATAAAATATTTCATGATATTTTTTTTAAAACATCAAAAAAAAAGTAGTCTTCTTCTTTTAAAAACACCTGTTTTAATATTATTACACTAATAAATAGTTAATACCACCCTTGAATTTCTCAGCTTGATCCTTGTTATGGTAATCCAAACATCTGGTTAACGCATGCGCACAAGCGACTCTACTCACCCTTTCCATGGTCATAATATAAATTTTTAGGACTTATTCTATAGCAACTTTTTGAGAAGAAAAATATGAACAAAGAAATGCATAATAATCAATAATTATATTCTAATATATTTTAATATGCCATTTTTTAGTAACTTATGCATAAAAAGTCTCTCTCTCTCTAAATATATATACCGTATTTACTCGAATCTAAGCCACGCTATTTTTCCAGTGTTAATGCTGCTGAAAACCGGGTGCGGCTTAGAATCGAAGGCAAAGCATTTGTTGGATAGGGGAAATTGAGTTTCCACCTCTTTCAAAAGGAAAAATGTAACCATCCACTCTGGCCACTTGCATTGATGACATTCCATACCACAGTTTATCTCCAGTATTCATTCGATCTATCCTAAGCATTGTTCTCTGCTCGTATTTAGGAATTTCTTTTTCTTTTCGTATAAGCTTTCTTTTAATCACCTAAACATCAAATATGTCAATAATAATTTCAAGGCGAATGCACTATGACGCAAGTATGAAAAGGGAGGCAATTTTATATGCAGAAAAAATGGAAACAGAACAGCAGTCACTGAAAATTTGACACGGATGAAAGAAATATACATCGATGGTGTAAACAAAATGGTACAATGAAAATGGTAGTCAAGTCCTTAATATTTCTTTTACATTCTTCTACAAAAAAATACTTTTTAAAAATATTGTATAAACAAATGCATTGGATGGCACGAAAGACGACATCCTGCGGGAAAATGGCGACTCCGTGGCAGCAATTCTGAAGTCAGCTGTGGCAATGAGAGTGATGAATCACACTCGAGTACAACTGTTAGAGTAATTATAGATTCATGAATGTATTTGAAAGTTTTTAATACTAGAGTACTGTAAATTAATTATTAACTTATTATTTCTCATCAAATTTTTTTAAAAAGTTTTTAAGCATTGGATGTATGAATCTTTTACACATTTTTTAATATTTTTTTCTCAAAATCATGTAAATTGAGCTTGCAGCTTGGAATCGATGGCGGCTTAGATTCGAGATACTATACACATATATAGATTTCTATATACATAAATATGTAATAAGTTCTGTTTCTCTCAATTTAATGTAAAGTTAATCAACATATAGAAGTATAACAAGACAATATAAGTCATAGTTAAATGGTTACAGTAATATATTAACAAACTCTTAGTCTTAGGAACTAAGATTATAGTGCCAAGAATTGTTTTAAGATGCTAATTTTCCTCTATGAATTCCGATATCACTGAGTTGCAAAAGGAGTAGTAGCATATGAAAAGTTGGACTGAAACATAGCTCTATATATATGAACATTTACTGTACATTTATAAACCGAATTGTACATATAAATATAAATTTAAAATTTTACTGTACATATATTCTCTACTTGTCGGCTAGATGGCATAATTCGTTTGTCAATGGAGAATAAGCGTTAATGCCGTATGATTATGCGGCATATTAAAGATCCCTAGAGTACCTATTTAGCTTAGATTATCTCGGAAAAATTAAATCCCTAGTAACATTTCGCATCGTCAGAACTCAAGTACCTTCCCTCTGGGGACGAAATTACACAGCGGCGATTGGTATTCCACCTATAGGGTACTGCACTAAAAAGGGATACTAGTTCTTAGGGAATGTACTAGGTCTGCTATGGTAAATATCAAACCGTAGCGCCATTGGAAATAAAAAAAAATATTCTCTATTTCAATTTTTTCGAGATAATTTTTTAAAATTCGTTTTGGTGCTGAGCCCCTCCAAGAAATTTTGCTATTCTAAATTCTTCTAATTTAGTCCCTCAGAAGGAAGTAGTACATTAACAGTAACTTTAGTTCATAAAAAGTGGCGGATCGTGAAGTTTTTGCAGTGAACTGATGCAATATTGCGCTATCTACCGGATTCTACCAATGGGCTTGCAAATATTAAATCATGTGATTTTCGAAAATAAATCTTGAAATTTCATAGATCTGAATATGTAAAAATACTTTTGGGCTTGAGTAAGAAGAAAACTTTTGTCAATTAAAAGCTTACCTCACAAATTTCAGGGATGTCGCTGCTGTCTTTATTTTTTGTGAATGCAGTCGATATTTTGTGTCGAAGACATTAATGTTATTAATAGGACTTCCTAAATCGTTTTGGACATGATTACATTAAAAATGACATTCAAAGAAATCACTGCATATTTATATATTAATATAGTTAAAATAGTTATTTCTAACATAATTAAAGTAACTGACATTGTTGATGTTTTCTAATTTTAATTATAGGAATTAAGTTTCAAGACTCTTAAAACCACGCTTATTTATGAAAATGAAACAAACAATTTTTATAAGCAATTTTAAAGATTTTAGTTGTATTAAATATGGAATATGAATATATTTTAACAGTAATGAAGCTTAAAATACATTTTTAAGCACATTCATGCTCATGGTACAACATTCGTTTTCAAAATCTGGAAACTTGCACCTATGCTATGTGTGTGTGTGTGTGCTTAGGCATGATTGATTCCATTTGCGGAGCATTACAACCTTATTCATGACATATAGGCGGCGCTGCAATTCACTATCTCTGCTGTAAATAGTTTTGCTTATTGTAAATAGTTATCCCTATTTTATTTCTGTGCATTGTATATATATTGTGATACGAGTTCAAATAAAATAGCGTAGCTTAGCTTGCCTAACTTGGTTGCTTGTTTTAGCTGAGTATGTGTGGATTAGTATTCTCCACATATCCATCGTAGAAATGAGACCCTTTACTTATCACGAGGTCTCTTGAAATATTTGGCCGACCAACTTGAAATTCGCCACACTTGTTTTTTTTTATTTTGAGTAGAGTTCCAATAAGTACGGGTTTTACAGGAATCGACTCCCAAGGTGAGAGGGTTATAAGTAGCGAAAATCCCATTTTTATATTATTAGGTATACAGTCTTGAAAATTGTTAATTATGTTTCTTTTGTTATACAAATATCCGTTAAGAATGGGATTTATGCAATCGACTCCCAAGAGGGGTTATTGGAGTGTTATAACTAAAAAAATTCCCGTTTAGAACTATTAGGCCTATAGACTTCAAATTTGGCAAGTAAGTTTCTTTTGCTGAAAAGCGATCCGCAAAAAATGGGGTTTGCAGAAATAGACTAAGGAAGTCAAAGGAGGTTACAGGGAAATTGCAGTTAAAATAATTCCCCTTTTGAACACCTAAACCTACAGACTTCGAATTTGGCAAACATGTTTCTTCTGTCGAGTAGAGATCTGCAAAGAAGGAGATTTGTGGAAATCGACTCCGAGGAGAGATTATGAGGAAATAAAAGATAAATATGCTTTCGTTTTTTCAGAATTTCAAGTTCTGTCATTTTTAAATCGCGAAACCAGGTAATAAGAATGTTCTAATAATTAATGTTAGGATTTGGATATCAATAACTCAGTGGGGCACACAAGGGGGGGGGGGTTCTAGGGGTCCAGACACCCCCAGAGCCCTTGATTTTTTTTCGATTGGTTATAATCCTATGTATATATTACGTAAAATTTAATGATGTATTAGTTATTAATAAATAATTTTATTAATTAATGCCAATTATTTATTCAATAATTAATTTTATATTGTTTTTCTTCTCGAAAATCGACAAAATCAAAAGAATATGTTGAATGGTGCATTGGAGCATGATACCTCAATGGTGGACTTTCGACCCTGACCCCCCCTCCTTGAAAATTTTTTGTGTGCGCTACTGCAATAACTTCTTTAAAAACAATATATAGTCATACAACATTGTGGAGTATGCAGCGAAGTGAGTTGGTAACTACAGGTAATAAGATATAATTATGTAATTATAATATATATATATAATTATAATTAAATAATTTATAAGACCTTTTAACCTCTGGAATTTCCAAAAAGCATTCAGCCCTCGTAGTTAAGCAAATTTCATGGGAAAGTAAGAAGAAATGTAAAAAAAAAAGAAAAAGAATTAACTAAATTTTACCCTGTAAAATCTTAAAGTCATGTCTATAAAATTAATATATTTCATGTTTCATTTTATGATTTTTTTCCAACTATGCAAAGGAAATTATATGTCTCGAAAAATACAAATCATTGTAATCCAGAATATGAGCTGAGAAACTTTCCTTACTATGGATAAACAATAAAAATCGTGAATTTAAAATTTTCTTATAGATAGATTATAAGAAATGGAATTAAAAATTTGAAATTTTATTTCATAGTTTTTCTTATAAACATGCTTAGAACAGAAAGAAAGTTTTCTCACTTGAGCATTTGATAATTAATTGTCTTTAATTTTCATTTACAATATGTTTCTTACAATCTTATGTCTATTTTTACGTTTAAAAATTTACTCACTTCACATCTATATTCTGTTGAGATAATGCTAAGTACCAGCAACATTATGAAAAGTTGTTTTAGAAATAAAATGCATTGTTACTAAAATGTTACATTATTATATTTAAAAAAATATTTTGTGGGAGGCTATGAGTATATTTTTTTAGAGTTCAATAATTTCTTTTAAAACTAGGAATGATTAATTTTATGTATAAAATAGCTTTGCAGATGGGATTTTAAATCGATGAAAATTAATTTATATATAAATCACGTACAATTGAAGCAAAACCATCCCATTAAAACAGATAATGAAAAGATAAGTTTCATAATTACAGCAAAAATAATTTTTGCTTAGTTACTCTAAATGAATGGATATATTTTTTACCATCGATGCATAAATTAAATTGTTAACATTTCAATCAAGTTCAAAGAAATCCAGAATTAAAAAATAATTAGATTTGGAAGTTTTGAAAAAATATTCATTACCAGAATTACTTTTTTATTGTTATTCTAAAATTGTTTCTTTTACAATATTTAATAATTTTATTCCTTGCATCTTTTTTTTTAAAAATAAATCTTAATGATTTTTAATTAAAAACACCACGTAAAAGTTACATTTTTACAATAACAGAAAGAGACCAATTAAAAAAATTTTCATGTTTTAAATTTGATTTAAATCCCAGATATCAAAGATCTAAGTGATGAAAACATCCCATAATTTAAAAAGTATTCGTCTGATATGTAATTACTTTTAATGAATGAAATTAAACAAAATATTTTGTCATGTACTAGATACAAAAGAAAAAGTGTCATTTATTAATTCTAATTCAAAATAGAGTATACTTTAAAAAAAAAAAACTGGAAACTTTTTTTAAAAAAAGTACTTTGTTTCACAATGGAATTAAAATTTAAAAATAAAAGAAATTCTTTTAAGAGTTCTAAAGGACATAATATATCGAAAAGTAATTAATAATTTTTACATTATGTATAGCAAGTTGAATTACATTAGAACGAATATGAACTAATGCAAAAAATTTTAAATCGACACAGTAATATAACGGAAAAAAATGTTTATAAAATACGTAATCAAGAAGGAATATTTAAAATAAGATTCTAGTTGAATAAAAGTTACAACAAAGATCGCTATATTTATTAAGGGAAAAATATACATTTTGTGTATTTTCCATAATTAGTTATCCACGTTCCAGGCATTGAAAACAAATGTGACAAATTCATGCGACGTCATGGTCATATGATAATGACAAACACGTGCTTAGTCCATTAATTCGTAAATTCGTGTGACGTCATAATCATACGATATATAAATGGAATCATGTGCTTCAAGCTAATTAGTTCACCCTCTTTGTTGCTGTCAATTTTTGCTCTTGGCAAAAACTTTCGTTTCAAAAGCAAAAATTAGTCAACAAAAGTAACGTACACAAGTAAGAAAAATATACTTGGTTTATAAGTTCACGAATAAGAAAATATTTTAAATTTTAGAACCTTTTTGATGATTTTTTCCCCATTATACTTGAGCGTCTTTACCCAATTACGAAATATGAAAATTTATCTAAATTTTGCAAATGGAATGAGTTCGTTAGTTTAATGTCAATTTTGAATTACGTCTCGAACACGTGATTGTCTTTATCATGTGACCGTCGTGAATGGAGCCCATTGGACAAAAATAAATAAATAAATAAATAAAACTGATAGAAAAAGATTAAATGTTTTCCACGGCACAAACTGATTACCAACCAGTTTTAATACTTGGTACATTTTATGCATCCACCTAAATACCAGATAAGAGGGGGTGGTCTCGCAAATTGGAAAAGCTGAGCGCCATCCGAGCATTTAACCTTTGCCCTTCCCTCCCCCCCTACAAACCGCGATGAATCACTATAACCGGAACTTACCGTGTTGGGTAAACAAATTTTACATTACAGCTTCCTTTCTATCCACAAGCAGAGGGGAAAGTCGACTCCAGGTCCGCGGCGATGAAGACGCGAGGGGTCGGCGAGCTCTCTGGCGGCGAGTCCACGTCGCCTTCCCGGGCAGGCGCGACTCCGTCCGGAGTGGCCGGTCTCATCGGTTCGCGGGGGCTTTTATTTCTGTCCTGGAGCAGACTAGTACAGAGTCCTACCCCTTTTTGAGACAATGCAATATGCAACCCGATAAGGAATGTTCCCCTCTGCACAATATTTTTGAAAAGGGAGTGTTGAATGCACAGGGAATAATAGCCCAAAAATTCCTTTTCACAAACCGAACGCGCGCTTTTCAAAGCGTGTGTGTGTGTGTGTGTTGATGTGTGTGCTGCTTTTCAAAAGGCACCCCTTATATATATAGATCCATCTCTCCTTTTCTCTCTGAGGCTCTTCAAAACCTCCCGACGACCAGCAAAAGAGGAGGAAAATTTTCTATCCAGAGGAGAGAAGGAAGAGGAGAAAGAGATGCTTTTGCAGCTACTGCGACACAATGGCAATGGCTGCTGCCGAGGAGATCTTCGCCCGATTCCCTCTCTGTTGCCCAGACGTCGTCCCTTCGCTCTTCACGAAACACCCCCCAATCTTTTCAAAAGTGTTCATTTCACCAATTACAGCGGACGATGGAAGACCCTGATAAAAGGAGAGAAAGAGAGAGAGAGAGAGAGCTCTCCTTTTTCCCTTCCTTCCAACGCCATCTTCCGCGCATGCTCCCTTCAACCCCACTTCCACATTGTCCGTCCAACACCGGACACTGGACAACCAACCATTTTTTTACACATATAAATATAAACACATATATGCGAAGCCCCGCAACGTCCTTTTCTGCAAATGACGGAGAAGTTGCAGGGGGGGGGGTGGGGATGGGGAAACTCACTCACATTCAATGCAGGATTCGTCCTCTTCCCCCTCCCATTCCATCCCGCCTTTATCGTGCCTGATTCAGGCGCCACAAAAATCCGATACCCACCCTTCCCACCCCCTTTTATATTCTACCTTCCTCCCTTTTTTTCGGGGGGATTCTCCCCCCCCCAAAGGGAGCGCTTCCCCCCTTCATTCACTGAATCAGTCTCACATTCTTCCAAAGGCGGTTGGCTCTGATGAAGTTTCGATCAGTTTTTTTCCCTCTTCCTCCAGCGTCCCTTCATCTCCATCCTCCGTTCTCTTCTCTCTGTATCCGTTAAAGATGAAGTCCTTTTTCCATTTTCTCTTCTTCGTCGTCCCCCTCCCCCCTAAAGGCAAGTAATTTGCTACCGCCTCAGCCAAATCCTCGCCAGCACCTCCCTTCACCCTCTATCTTCTTCATCTTCTTCGGCTCGACTCTTTTATTTTATTTTGATGTTTCTCCTCTGTGTGTGTGCGCGGCGTGTATATTTATATAATATACCACCTCACCCCTGGTGGTTGTGAGGACAAATGGTGCACTGGATTCGGTTTGGCGAAGGAAGGTACAACCGAACTCTCTTTATTGTAGTGCTCTAATCTACCGAAATGGCCAAACAAGCCTTAAAAATGCGTAAAAATGAAATTATCAAATATCGCTGTTATGAAAATAAAAAAAAATTTGCGGGAATATTATTTCATATGTTTTGATATAACTTCGAATTACCATATTGACTCGATTCTAAGCTGCACTGCTTTTTCAGTGGTTATGCTACTGAAAATCGGGTGCGGCTTACAATTGAAAGCAAATCATTTGTTGGATGGGGGAAGTTGAATTTCCACTCATTTCAAAAGAAAAAAAATGTAAAAGTCCATTCTGTCTACTTGCATCGAGGATTTATCCCATTCCGTAGATTATCCTCCAGTATTCAGTCTGTCCTAAATATCGTTGTCTGCTCATATTTAGGAAATATTTTTGCATACGCTTTCTTTTAATCACCTAAACATCAAAGATATCGGCAATAGTGTCCAGAAGAGCTCACTATGACGCAAGTATGAAAAGGGAGGCATTTCATCGATAAATTAATATTGTTGAACAGATTTTTTTTTCTGTGTCACTTGCTGCCATAATTTATTATTATTCACTCCAAAATTCACAAAATATGACTTGTAAAATGAATTTACAATTTTATTCACTTTAAACGTAGAATATTTAATGTATTGGATAAAATATTAATTTATAAAATTGTTCAAGAACGAAATGAGATAACGAAATAATCAAGAAATCACCATTCGCGTAACGCTAGCAAACAAACTACTGACCGATGTATATATATATATATATATCATGCACTGGCTATGAGAGGAAGAGAGAAAGAAAACGTGCGCTCGCACTGCTCTCTCTTGCTCCTACAGTAATATACGAAACGTATATAACTCTCTCTCTTTCTGTCTTCACTAACTTATATCTCCCTCTCAACTTCCGTTCAACTCACCCGATCACACTTTTCGTACTGCTCTCGTCACGCATTCACCAGCTTACTCCCCAAATCTTGCGTGCGTAAAGAAGTCTTACTTCAAAAAAAAAAAAGGGGGAACAGAGCAATGGCAATTGAAAATTCGATACCGATGAAACAAGTATACATTGATGGCGCAAACAAAATGATATAATTTTTGCTTGTAAATGTACAAAGATCTTTAATAATTCTTTTACATTCCTCTATAACACATTCTTTTTTAAAAAACAAACTTGCCTAACAAATTCATTAGATGGCTCGAAAGACAACACGGTGTGGTAAAATGGCGACGCTGTGATAATGGGAATGACGAATCATCTTCGAAACATGATACTAACGGTTAGAGTAATTACAGGTTCATGTGTGTGTATTTGAAAGTTTTTAATACTTCTCAAATGAATTAATTATTCACTCCTTATTATTTCTCATTAAATTTTTGTAAAATTTCTTAAGAATCAGATATTGATAAAGTTTTGACACAATTTTTTATTGAATTATCGGATTTACTCAAACCTAAGCCGCCATCGATTCTAAGATTCAGATTCGTCATCGATTCAGAAAAAATAAAAATTTGAGTAAAAGGTTCATCGGTACCCGAATCTTTAAGAGGTGTTGGAAAGCTAAAATCTTATTTTTTTGACAATTGTGAGATTTTTACATTTTCAAATTGTATAGATTTTAACCTTTCTAAAAATACCTTACTTTAACCTCTATGGCAATTATAAGCCCTTAATACCTACTTTTAAATAATCGCTGAAACTGGGTCCCACCCATTTAAATGGCGAAAAATGTAAACAAAGTACTTCGTTTTCGCTTAAATGTTGAACGTCTGATATAAAACAAAACATGTATCTTTTATTGTAAGCTGAGCCTTTTTTTATTTTTTATTTTTATCTTATAGCCGATTAGAAGCCTCACTGTATACATTAAAATGAATTTATCTCAAAATGTAAATTTTGATGTTCGATGGACCTTTTCTGAGAATTGTTTATGATATGTTTATAATGATAGCTAATACATATACTGAAATGAACTTTTTGTAAAAACTTAAAAATTTGTGTTTTTACAAATTTTTTATGTGAAAAATGCGTTAAATTTCGCAAAGTTTGATAAAATATTTCATAAATAATTAAAAAATTCAAAATGAGCTAAAAGCTCATTTCCGTATAATGATAAAGGTGTACTTTAATTGTATGAAAAATTTCAAGCAACTACATATAACAGATTTTGAGAAAAGCTACATCGAAAATAGCTAATTTAACATTGTTTGTATATATAGAGAGAGGTTTCCAACTCCCCTTAAGAAACTTTAAAAAATGTTAATGAGAAGTAATAGGAGTTAATAACTAATTTATTTTACCAGTATTTAAAACCTTCAAATATATACATGAATCTGTAATTACCCTAACCGTCAGTGTCATATTTTTGGGAAAGGATTCTTCACTCCCGTTGTCACAGCTGACATCGCAATGGGAGCTGGCGTTGCTTTTTTCCTACACGTTGTCGTCTTCTGTGCCATCCAATGCATTTGCTATGCAACATTTTTTGGGAGTAGGAAATCTCTATTATGACCATGTTAAATTAGCTATTTTCGATGTATCTTTTCTCAAAATTTGTTATATGTACATGTTTGAAATTTTTCATATAACTAAAGTACACCTTTCTCATTATACTGAAATGAGCTTTTAACTAATTTTGAATTTTTCATAGTTTATAAAATATTTTATCGATCATAGTGAAATCTGACCCATTTTTCATATAAAAAAAATATGTAAAAAATACATTTTTGAGGTTTTTTTTTACAAAAAGCTTATTTCAGTATATATAAGTCATCATTATAAATATATAATAAGAAATTTACATACCTGTGAACAGTAGTTTCTCTTTAAAGGTACATCGAATATCAAAATTTACATTTTGTGATAAATTGATTTTAATGTATACAGTGAGACTTCTAATTGGCTAGGGAAAAAAAAGGCCCAATTTACAATATATGTTTTAGTTTATATTAGACGTTCAACTTTTAAGCAAAAATAAAGTACTTTGTTTACATTTTTCACCATTCAAATGGACGTGACAAAGTTTCGATGATTATTTAAAAATAGGTTTTAAGTGCTTCTAAGTACCCTAGAGGTAGGTTTAAAGTAAGGTATTTTTAGATAGGTTAAAATCTATACAATTTAAAAATATAAAAATCTCAAATTGTTAAAAAAATTTTAGCTTTCCAACACCCTTTAAAAGAACGTTTTATAGAAAAATGTAAAAGAATTATTAAAGACTGTTGCACATTTACAAGCAAAAAGTATACCATTTTATTCATGCTGTCGACCTATATTTCGTCCGTGTCAAATGTTCAGTGGCTGATGCTCTGTTTTAATTTTTTCTGCAATAAGAATTAGTTCCATTTTCATATTTGCATCATAGTGAAGTCTGGATACTATTACCGACATCTTTGTTGTTAAGGTGATTAAAAGAAAGCGTAAACAAAAATGTTCCTAAATACGAAAAGACAGCGATGTTTAGGATGAACTCAGAACTGGAGATAAACTGCGGAATGGCATAAGTCATCGATGCAAGTGGCCAGAAAGGACGGTTAAATTTTTCTATTGAAAGGGGTGGAAACTCACTTTCCCGCATTCAACAAATGCTTTGTCTTTCGTTCTAAGCTGCACCTGATTTTCAGTAGCATAATCTCTTTAAAGCAAATACTGTGATGCAGATGTGTATGGGAAACTTAGAATTACTGGAATGATTCTTTTCCTGGCAAAAAAAAAAAAAAAAAACGTTCTTGCATTTAGCAATATCTGCCAATACGGCTGTCCCGTCCATAATCATAGTATGTAAAAACATGTTGCAGCATTGGCGACAAATTTCGTGAAATCTGGCGAGGATCTTGGCGACTAATATGGAAGATGTGTTGTAAGGTTATAGCATGATACACTGAACAGTACGCATTTTTCAAACATATTGCAGATAATGTGTCTCCTTTACCAATTTGCAAAACTGTTTTTATTTTGTATCTTATTTAAATGTGTGATTAATAAATTTGGCTACATTCGGAACCGTATTTTTGCAAAAGAGTTCGAATGAATATTTTTCTTTGATATTTAGTGTCAGTTGAATTAGAATATACCCATAAAATTGTTTTAAGAATATTATTGCAACAAGTTACTTTGTGAGAGGCTTGCATCTGTCTCTCGGGCACCTAGATGAGTGGAAGGTAGGGAAGATACACTCGACATGATCCAATTAATCTATTTAATTGCTACACAAAGAACAGACACAATTTCATCTAATAATAGAAAGAGAATGTCTCCAAGCTAACCGCGAAAGTGGAACAACGACGGTAAAACATGAACTATCAAACTTGATCCTTACCTTAATAAGGGACTTAACCTATCATTCGATATAATCTAAAATCAATTCAATCTCAGTGAGCAATCGTCACTTTAAAGTTTCCTCCTAATACAGCGTTTCTCAAACTGTGGGGTGCATCCCCCCCTTTAGGGGAGTGATAACTCTACGAGGGGGGCGCGAGCATATTGAAAAGTTGAAAACTAATTACTATTAAAAAAAAATATTAATTTACTGAAAGTAAGCAAACAAAACACTTTCTGACATAATAAAATATAAAATACACATTTACACTGATATAATACACTTATAAAAATATCTGTACTGTATAATGTATTTTATTATTAATTTAACAATACTAAGTTAAGAACAAGTTTGATAATTACCAGTAACCCCATGGGCTTGTATTAGCACTTATCTTGATGATTTGTACGGTTTATAAAATTAATTCCTTAACTGCCAATTAAAAGTTACGTGGTTCGCTCCCCATTGCCACGGTTTTCCACGTAGACGCGCGTATTTTGATGGGGGGGGAGAGAAGAAAAAGGAATAAAAATAAGCAAAATCCTCTGAAATAAGTAAATCCTTCGCAAACACTGTCAAGGTCCTTTTATTGTATTCCAAAGCCTTAGGAATAGTTTTATGGATAGCAGTGCACAGAAAAAATCGTACTTCCGAAAGACGTATATATACGTCCAGAAAATTATTGATTTGGCTGAGCGAAATACTGATATACGTTGGTGGCACATAAGAGATTAAAGTCGTATTGCAGTATAGTATTATTGAATTTAATACAATGTTATTGTATGGAGGGGGCACGATGAAAATGATGATTGAATATTGGGTCGCGAGCATTGAAAGTTTGAGAAGCACTGTCCTAAGAAGTCTCAAATCACAATAATTCTAATATTATGCCTTCAGTAGCAATCCCACCTGACTCGAGTATACCTTCACTCCTATTCTATTCACTCCTAGCTAGAAAACTTCGCCTATGTAAAGTTAGTTTAAATATCACGATTTTCTTCTCTAGTAGGGTTGGTTGTGAATAACGCGAATGGATAGCCCAAAGGTTTCCCAAGAGGATTAATTGAAGAAACGCGTATAGATCCGTCACAAGTGTAATTTTTGAGCAAAAAAAAAGAAAGATAGAAGAAGAAAGAATGACTTATTTTCTTTCATAACATTCTTTCATGATATAAGCTTCTATAATTATACTTTGCATATATATAATAAAGATTTCTATACAGAAACCGAACATGGATTTTTGAAATATTATTTAGAAGTGGATTTATTCTTATTTTAATATATCAAGTAAATAAATTTTAACAAAACAACTACCACTTATTATTTATATTGATAAGAATTCAGAAAATAACATGATTTTTTTTTTAAAAATTCTAGCTCAGATTCAGTAGAAATCTCATGTAGGCAAAATATTAAAGACTCACTTTCTATAAAAAGATAATGTTTTGAGTCCATGTCATTTTTTTCTTCTTTTTTCCTCCCCAAAATTGCACTTATATAATTTTTTTATCTTAATATTCTTTGAAAAATTATAAAAGCATATTCTTTTTATAAGTGACACTAAGTAAAACAAAAATATATTTATTTATACGCTTTTGAAAAGTAATGGTTCCGAACTAAATCAAATACGTTTTACTCTAAACATAATTGCTATCGGACATCGATTTAACAAATTCATCGCGATATAAAACTTTGTTCGTTAATTCGGGGTTATTCGTTACATCAGGATAAAAAAAAAATACAATTTTTTTACACCTACATTTTTAAAATTCTATAATAAGCATCTACACCTGGAAATATCCAAAATCAGAAACTATACACTTTTTATTCAAAATACTATTAGTAAATTAATAAGCACCAATTATAACTGGAAATTTTAAAATACTAACTAATAGATTTTAAAAAGTCTTTTTGATCCCTAACTCGAAAGAATTCTGTTCTACTCTATGCAGAGAAGAAAATACTGCGTCCTTTGCATCCTCCTGCATAAGGTATGTTTTTACAGTTTCCAAACAATGTAAAGCCTTAGAAAATGTAAAAGTTTTGATAGGAATTTCATTATCAATTTCTGCATCAGAAACGTTATTCGTTGGCTTCGACAAATCAATAATTTCCTGTTCTATTCAAACCTCACACGAGGGGTTACACTCATTACTGTAAAATGTAATAATGGTTCTGCACTCTTTCCCACCGAAATGTGCTGCTTACAAGAAAAGTCTTTCTGTTCCGGACAATACGGTTTCGTAATTTGAAAAAAAATCAAATTTTTTTCAATACAAATTAATAAAAAAAGTGTTTAGCTGTTAAAATAATTGGTTGATTCAGAGTTTATTACTAGTTAAATAGGGGATTGGCCTTTATTTGAATCGGGAAAAAAATTCAATAAATCGCGACAGTTAAATAGGGATTCGGTAAATCGGGGTTCAAATGCGCTTGTAATTCTGTTCTTCTAATACCAGATTTAAGTCTCTAAAATAAAAAATAATATGCATGTAGTATAATATACTTTCTTACGTGCAATTTGGTTTAAGATATACCGTATTTACTCGAATCTAAGCCGCGCTATTTCTCCTATGTTAATTTTACTGAAAATAGGGTGCGGCTTAGAATCGAAGGCCAAACTTTGTTGGAGGAGGTGATTGAATATCCACCCTTTCAGAAGGAAACATGTAACCTTCCATTCTGGCTTCTTGCACTGAGGAATTATCGCATCTCGTAGTTTATCTCTAATATTCAGTCAATCCTAAACATAGTTGTCTATTCATATTTAGGAAAAAAAATTTTTTTTTTTCATATACTCTTTCCTTAAATCCCCTAAACATAGAAGATATCGGTAATAGCATAAAATTTGGCTGATATGAAGAAAAAAGAAGCTGAAGAAATTTATCGTTGTAGAAAATCCTCTGCATCTTTATGTGGCCGCGGTAGACGAGTGGTATAGGTATCGGATCGTGGCTTGCCTTGTCACGAGTTCGAGCCCAGTACCACTAAAGACTCACCGTGTAGGGCAGCGATTCATGTTAAATCTGTCGAGAGCTGAAACGTCCTCCCGTTGGTGTGGTGTGGTAGTTAGGAGAGGGGGTGCCAGCTCAGGTGTCGTCCACGTCACTTGACCATGGTTCAAAATGACGTGGTCCGTCGCCAAAAGCCCTCGTGTAGCTGAACAGTGCGACGTTAATGTTCAATCAATCAATCTGCATCTTTACTTTTGCAAAGCAACTATAGGTACCGCAATCGACAATTTTTCTTCAGATAAAGAAAATTGGCTATGAAAAAGTGAATAAACTAGTCTGTCTTCAAATGTCTGCAAAGGTCATAGAAAAAAGAAGAAAGCATTCCTGGCCTCTGTATTTAATGTTACGCAAAGGTAGATACAAAATATGGATAGTGAATTTCAGATGAAGTACTGTTTTATCCGTCTTCTACAACTAGCAAAACGAAGATATAATACATTTCACGCAAAAACTTCGTTAAGATGCTGTTGTTTTGCAGAAGGCAAATTGGGTGTCAGGTGTTATGGAGATGTCCACTCAAGGCTTAACAAAACAATTTTTAGTTGAACCGAAAGCTAAAATTGATGCTGAAAAATATCAGGATAAAGTTTTGATGCAAAGGATCAAAGAAAGTAAACATTTAATCTCAAGGAAACTTCGTTTTTCACCAAGATTCTGCACCAGGTCATGCTGGAAAATCAACTATACAATCGCGGAAAAATAAAAATAATAAATTTTCTTCCTCCTGAGAAATGACTACCATAATCCCCTGATTGTGCTCTTAGCGATTATTTTTTATGAGGATACGTAAGAAACACAATTAATTAGACGTTAAGTAACAACACTTCAAGGAATTCAAAAAGCAATCAAAGAGGAAGCTCGAAAAGTACCCCCAAAAATGGTCGAGAAAGCTCTTTTGGCTTGGCATAAACTTCTACGTAAAGTGTACAATGATGAAGGAATTCATATTGAAAATTTCATGTAAATAACTTAATTCAATAAAAATTTATGATGCTCTGATATATTGTTATTATTCTTGAATCAGATGAAATCAACATTATTTTTGAATCAATTTGCATAGAATTTTGCTACGTGTAGACTGTTGTTTTTCGGTGGTGTGAGGTAAATTATTCAAATAAAAAAAAACTAATATAAGTCATAGTTGTGTATCAGTCAAACTTGGAGTGACTGTACCATTTTTCTCTTCAATTCACAGTCAAAGACGTTGAATTTAAATGCATAATACTCTGCTTTAACGGCTGACTGCCAAAAAATCACTTGATGAAAAATCTCTTCACGACCAAAAAGTTTAAGACTTTTCTTTTAACTCACCATTTTTCTCAGAACCGAAAAATAAGAACAAAATTCAGAAGGCAAAACTGTTCCCCACTCTCCCTTTTTTTTCATCCCCAGCATTTTGCTTATCCAAAGTTTTTATTCGCTATTTATAGTCGAATGGAAAGCCGAGCAGATTATATTATGTAAATGTCGTAATATCCATGTAAAATGCATTCAAGAATGTATGCATGCACGCGCTAGGCAGGACACTGTTCGAAAATTTTGACTTCCGAATTTAGATTACATTTAGGTTCTTGTGTGTTTACTTAGAGAGTTTGCATTTATTATAAAAGTAATTTATATCTAAATAAGTCTCTAGCTAGAAGAATGCTCCGAGATAAGTAGCATGTGTAGAGAAATACAAATATGTATTCGTTACACAAGAGTTCGGAATTAATTTATCTGGTATCGTATGCCCCTGACTCGTCAAAAAAATGTATTTATATTACTATGTTGTCCATTTAATTACAAAATTTTTTGAAAACCTATTTAAAATAAAACTAATCTCTTTGGTTGTTAAGTTTCCTACAAAATTTTAATTCGCTTCTATTTATGTTTGAAGATATCTAGATGCCAGTATTGTATTATAACGCAAAATATAATTTCTTCGGAGTACGCGGGAGAAAAAGTGAAACGATTTACTATACGTTACATTACAGTAGAGCAGCGTTTCTCAAACTGTGGGGCGCGCCCTACTAGGGAGGCGGGATAACTCTACGAGGGGAGCGCAGGCATATTAAAAAGTTTAAAACAGAAAATTATTTCTTAAAAATTATTAATTCAGTTATTTTTATAACCGAAAGTAAACAAACAAAATACATTCTGACATAATAAAAAATAAAATACACATTTGCACTGATATAATACACTTAAAAATGTATCAGTACTCTGCACAATGTATTTTATAATTAAATTAACGTACTAAGTTAAGAACAAGTTTTATAATTACCAGTCACCAAATGGGTTTGTCATATATAAAATTATATACAAAAATGAGCACTTATCTTGATAATTTGAACGGTTTAGAATTAATCCCTTAACTGCTGATTAAAGTTTTACCCGATTCGTTCTTCAATGCTACCGTTTTTCACGCAGACGTACGTATGTGATGCATTGAGGGGGGGGGGGGTTAAAAATAAAAAATAAATAAAACGTTCTGTAAAGTAAGTTAATCCTTCGTAAATACTTTTTTCAGGTCTTTTTATTGTATCCTAAATCCTTCGGAATAATTTTATATATAAGCATTACACAGATAAGAAATACTTCTGAAAGACGTATATATATGTGAGAGGAAATTAACGCACTGTGGCTGAGCGAGAAGTTTATAAACGCCGGTGGTACTTAGTGAGTGAATGAGTGAGTGAATATTTACGTCGCACTGTTCAGCTACACGAGGGCTTTTGGCGACGG
>BMAV01007930.1:366906-385390 GCA_019973955.1 Trichonephila inaurata madagascariensis
ATCTAATATCAAATCAATCCTAGTGATCAATCGTCACTTTAAAGTTTCGTCCTAATAAGAATCAAATCACTTTAATTCTAATATTGTACCTTCAATAGCAATCTCACCTTCGAGTATATCTTCTCTCCTACTCTTTCTCAAGGCAGAAAACCTCGACTATATATAGTAAGTTAATTTAAATATCACGATTCTCTTCTTTCGAAGGGTTGGTTTATGAATAACGCGAATGGATAGCCCAAAGATTTCCCAAGAGGATTAATTGGTAAAATGCGTATAGATCCGTCACAAAGGACAAGTCATTCGTTCCTGCCCTTACTGTTGGTCTAGAGGAGCTGAAACAGCATCTCACAACTACTATATAGAAACTCTAGATTCAGATATCAACACGTGTTTGGGCAAAAGTGGGATTACCGGCTCTATGTGTGTCTAAAGATACAAACATAGAACATCCGCGACTGTCTCTCACAAACTTAAAATAATCCCGTTCGATTCCATTACAGGTGACATTCAATGATTTAACATTGTTCTTGATTTATAGGGGATTGAAACAGTATACTTCTTTACGAACCCCACTGGATAAAATTAGCCTTAAAAACATTCTAGCCATTACCAGCCTGTCTTGCTGGGTATTTCATGAAGTGGTATGGCTGATTATTGTCTAAGTTATTGCTATCCACATCGTAGCTTGATGATTTCGATTGTATTAAAAAACAGTCTTATAGCTCTCTATACTCTTGATTTAAAAAGGACACAACTAAAACTTATAAGACGAAAGCACATTTATCCTTTACGCCCCCGTAATCTCCACTTGGGGCAGATTTCCACAAAACCCAGTCCTAGAGAATCTCTACTTTAAGAAAATAAACACGTTTGAAAAATTTCAAGTTTGTAAGTCTAACAGAGTCAGATTCAGTTAAAGTCATTCTGACCAGTAGTTCTTTTTTACAGTATTTTGAAAGTAGAATAATTACAATCACTTTGTACTTATATATGCTTTGCAATTTTGGACTCAACTTTTTTAATCAAAAAGCCTTTACTAAAATAGAAACATTTTTCGCATGTGAAAAAAAAATTCTATACTTTATACTGAATGAATTTGATTTCAAAGAAAAAAACTAAGTATTTGAACATATCTTGAATAGTAAATACGTGTTCAGCGATATCTTTTTTAAAATAACTCAGTTTCCTCCCAAAGAAAAATACAGTGAAATACGTTTAACGCGAAAAAGCTTAAAACGAAATATCGGTTAACACAAAATAATACAAATGTCCCAACAAACTACTCAACACGAAAGCATATTACCTTTCTAGAGAAGGAGGATATTGAAACTGAGAGCTGACACTAAGTGAAATGTCTGAGAAAGTCTTTGTATTATTTAACTGTCCTACCTTATCATCAGAAGAATTCATTGCAGAAGATGATGATAATGTGTATGCCGATTATGGAAGACAAAGTCATTTCGGAGTTTGTCGAAAGAGCTTAAAATATATCATTGATAAAATGAATAGCGTAGCTCCTGTTTCCACGTCATCCGAAATGATGAACATCATGAAAAGTATGCGCAGTTATTTAGACGCACATTCCAATGGGGGAAATGAATAATAAAATGGACATCATTGAGATATTTGTTGACTTTTTTTATTCTGAAAGAAAAAAACAATGAAAAAAAATATGATATTATTTTCCAAAAGCTCAATAAATGCTTTTTTTTTCCAAAAAAAAAAAAAACTTGGACAATTTTCTATTAAATTTCACTTAGCTCCTCTGAATGTTTTTGTTTCATTGATTTTTATTAAAAACATGCATATGTATATATCTATGTAAATAAAGTGTACTCTAATAAACTAAATTTTGTTGTTTTTGGTTTTTCTTTTTTTTTATTTGTGCGTGCAATATTCTTTAGCACGAGATTCTTTTAACACGAAAAAATATTTCAGTCCCTTCAGTTTCGTGTTAAAGTATACGCCTTCGTTCGAAACCGTGATTTTAAAAAAGCGCATAAATGGATAACTTTCATGACATTTAGTATCAATTAGATTAGAATACATATATAAAATTGTTTTAAGGACACATTTTGACAAAAAAAAATTATTTAAATACAATATTTCAGCAAAAAATTAACTTAGAATAAACTTTTTTCAAAATGTTCTTCTTTTGTGAAAGATGTTTCTATTATAATAATATTTTGCCTGTATATAGCTCAGACCTCTATACAGAGGCCCAACTATGAGTTTTGAAAAATTCACATTGTTTTCAGACTTACAACCAATTAAAACAATTATCGGCGTTTTTTTATTAAAATTTTTTCCCTCTGTTGTGCAGTAAAATAAGAATAAATAAACTTTTAAGTTATATATTTCAAAAATTCTAGTTCAGCCTCTGTACAGAGGTCTGAGCTATATACAGGCAAAATATTATTATAATAGAAGCATTTTTCACAAAAGGAGAATATATTTTGAAAATTGTTCATTTTATGTTCATTTTTTGTCAAAATATTGAACTTAAATAATTTTTTATTGTAATACTATTCTTAAAACAATTTTATATACATTTTCTAATCTAAGTGACACTAAATATCATAAATATTATCCATTTACACACTTTCGCAGTATCATGGTTCCGAACGTAGTCGGATACCTTAAGCTATTTTCACTGTATGTAGCTCATAGCATGAGCCACAAGTCAAATCATTAGGCAATGGTAAGTACCCTTAACTAGCGGAAAATGATATGGATCCATTATTTTACCCCAAAATGCTAAAACAATGCAGCGGTTGGTCCAAGCCGCATTGTGGCATTGATTCCCACGAATTTGTTCGGCAACAGCTTCCTGGATGGAGGATGGGGAAAAAGTGTCCTTCAGCGTTGAGAGAGGCAGTATCCTGTCCATTCACAGGGTAATGGGCAGCATGGCCTTCAAAAGCGAAACCCGAACAATGGGGGTTTTGCATCCAAAATGGACAATGGTGAGGAGGGAGGGAGGACGAAGATCAAGTTCATGTTTTTATGCGTCGCAGTCGAATAATGGAACAAAATGAAACAGTTCGGAGGCGTCTGGCTCTTCGTCAAAAGAATGAAACTGTTAGTTGCATTTACAAGTGGCAATAAAGGAAAAAAGTGGTACAAATGTTCGAAAAAGGGGAAAGAGTTCTTATGTTGAAAGTTACGGGGTTGTATTCATAAACAATCGCGAAGAACATGAAAACTGTGAGTGTTTTTTTAAGCAATATGTATGATGTAATAAAGGAAAATCTTTTTTTTCGAAAAGCAAACTTTAAAACAGTCTGAAAAAATTTTTAACACTGCATTTTTCATTCTTTTAATTATAGTGTATATTAATTATAGATTTCAAAATTACATGCATTATCATTACATGTATAAAATATGCATTACGTTCGTTATTTTGTATTAATGGTAATTAGGCAATATGTGCGAAACTTTTCACAGTATATTTTTACGTGGTTGATCAATTTTTAAACATAGAAAAGTTCCATCCAACTGACTGGTATTAAATTAATTGTTATTCATTTTTAAACTATGTAGTAAATACAACATACTTTTTTTAAGTAACAAATAAGAGACACTTAAAATCTTCAAAAACAAAAATTCACTGTTCACACAAAAAAATAAATTCGTGGGACAATTTCGCATAAGGCAAATGAAATACACAATCACTGTCAAATATCTGACTCCAATGTGGTATCATCGTATTGATACATGCTTTAAAAAACATTCTGAAAAATTTAATGTTTTCTCATCAAACAAATACTTTTACATTTTTCTGAATTTTTCCAGATGCCGCTATTTTTTTCATGCTCAGTTTTTCAATTTGGCGATATTTATCAACCAAATGTGTCCTAATCACATTGTTCTTGCAGAGCATTTTCTCTTAGTCTGCAAACGATCTTTCCAGTAACAATACTTTACAAGCACAGAGAAGCCAACAAAGTCTAATATTTGAGTAACAGTATCATAGTGAGTGAGTGAATATTAACGTCACACTGTTTAGCTACACGAGGGCTTTTGGCGACGGACCACGTAATTTTGAACCATGGTCAAGTGACGTGGACGACACCTGAGCTGGCACCCCTTCTCCTAACTACCACACCAACGGAGGACGTTTCAGCTCTCGACAGATTTAACGAGCATCGCTGCCCTACACAGCGGGTCTTTAGTGGTGCTGGGCTCGAACTCATGACATGCCTGCCATGGTCCGATACCTTAACCACTGGGCTACCGCAGCCCTTAGAGTAACAGTATCAATAAGCAATCAAATAACTTTAATTCCAATGAAATGATATTAAATAAATAATTATTTCTTTGATGACTCATTATTTAATACATATTTTCTTGCGTTTATTGATAATAGTTGAACTGATTGAGTGAATAGTGTTTTTTGCGTTTTATTGAATATCGCACATAATAAACAAGATTTATTCATTTCTATAATAATTGCATTTTTATTTTAAAACAGGATTAGATACAATCTAGAATAGATTTATATGTGGCTTAGTCCAGAGCAGTAAAAATTCTTTCTTGGATATTTATATTTTAAAATTTCTAACCCCGCGCAATCGGGGTTGATAAAATAAACAATGAAAAATGATGTGCCCTAATTTTAATCACCAACTTATATTGGATCCCATTCAGACGCTTATATAATACAAATCCAGTTTCATTGTGAACAGTGGCGTAGCGTGGGCTTTTGTCGCCTGGGGCTGACCAGAAATTTGATGCCTCTCTATTTTAATTATTAATCAAGAAAATTAGTAAAAGTAAAAAAAAAGCAGCTTTAAATTTTTTTTATTGATTAAGAATGCACTTTTCGGGGTTTTTTTCATAGCAAAATCTCTATACAATTGTCAATATCAATATGTAAGTCATGTTCAATTGCCAGAATAGCTAAATTTGTTAGCCTTAACGTGGACATAGTCAATCTGAGATAAATTTTTCATTAATTTTAGCTTGGAGAAGCTTCTCTCGCAACTGGCATTACTGATGGCAAATGTTAAAAAAATTCTCAACATTATGACAATGTTTGGTAAGCCATCTTCAAGTTTGGACTCAATAATATATTTTAATAAACCCAGAGAGCCGTACCTAATGAGTTCTTTTTTACAGCCTGGGTCTATTGCAGCTACGAAAGCTTGTAGTTGTACGCGCTCAAGTTGAAATTCTTGAGGAGCTTGATCTAAGTTAGGTTCGTCCATTCTAAATATCACTTCAGGCCTTAAAAAAGCATATTTTTGGTTGAGATTCAAAAACGTAATCTTTCTCGAATTTCTGCAGTTACTCTGTCTATTGAAGAAAACATTGTTCGTCTCAAGTCATCTTCGTGCAATAACTGTTAACATCTTTTCTTCCGTTGCCAAATATTCCTTCCTCTTGATTCGTCTTGGGGGTTCAAAAGAAATTTCAAGCTCTTCACACAAACTTTTAGCATATATTAAAGCGTCATCCACAAATTCCTCTCGTTTTGCATCTAATACAGTCTGTAAGGGCACATATTTTTTGAGCACATTGATGGATATTTAGTCCCTCTGTTTGCAAATAATTTTGAGCATCATGGACTTCCCACACTACCGGTTACCAGAAGCCTAAGTGACACAAAAATGAATGCGATTGCATAGCGACTAATTAACTTCCTGCATCTGTGCGTGTATTGAAGCTTTCAGTTTCGTAGCGCGGGTGCCATTTGGAGTTTGAAATATTTTTTGAATTTAAATATTGCGATGCTTGCCACTGCCCCTTTTCGTATGCCGCCGCATCTGCACACACACACCTCCACACTACGTCACTGATTGTGGGCTTTTAAACTAATTCATCCCAACATTCTAAGAACTATTTCATTACAATATTTATTATTATAGATTTATATATTATGGTCGATAGTTGATGGATTGTTTAGTAACACATTACTTTAAGCTGCAACATTAGAACATACGGTGAACTTCAACCATAGTGAAAAGTGAGAAAGACAAATGAGCTGGCATCTCACTTCTCCAATCCACCCAGGTGAGGATATTTGAGTCTAGATAGGTTCATTGTGCAGTAGAACAATTGGTTAATTCATATGACGCCATAGTCACATGATAACTGCAATCACGTGTTCCCAGCCTATCAGTTCATGCACTTCGCTGTTGAAAGCTTTTCTTAAAAAAGTACACATTTGTCAACAATATTAATGCCCATGGGTAAACAAAATAAAATAGATTGAAAAGTATGAGTATAATATAAGATTTAAAAAAAAAATTGAAAAACTTTATAAAGAACAGTATTTGAAAAACAGCAACTCATCATCAAATTTGAAATCGTATCTGAATTTCAGAAGCAGAACATCAAGTACAAAACTAATGCCAGTTTTGAATTCAATGAATAACGTGATTGCATTTATCATGTGACCGTCGTGAACGAGCCTACAACAGGAAGGCAACAGCTCTGGGCACGAGAACGTGACCAATACCGAGGCTAACCCAAACGCAGGAAAACCCACCATGCAACAAAAATTAATCCTATTTTTATAATCAAATCATTCAATAACATAAATTTCATAATTCCGTTACGTGCAATCGCCTTGCAGAAAATTGGTCAATAAAAGTATCGGACTATTTTCTGATTCGAACATTCTGATACACACGATACAGCACTTTTATCCAGTGAGTTCTACCCCTGCTCCTCCCCCGACTTGGAAAAATCATTCTCAACAGTGGATTTGCTGAAATGGTTTCAGAGATTTGCTCCGATCAGGGGCAGCCAAATGGGTTCCGCCACGGGAGCTTTCCTTCTAAGCCCCTGGTTTTAGAGCCCCTTCCCACCCCCATCTGTCACCGGACACCACCCCCTTGGCGTAACAAATGTTCTCCGGAGCGATAGCCGTTGAAGGCCGTTGCAATCGCGCATGCGTTGTTGAAAAGAACACGACACTGAGATGATAGATCGTTGAGATATTCGCATGTATCGGCCGCGCAGAATGTAAACATGTGTAGAGATACCGAAGATAATTGAGGAAAACTGGGAAACACTCTTAATATGTTACGATACAAAATTTTTAGGGTTGTTGCTTTCGTCTAATGTACAGTAAAAAATAAAATTCTTTACATAGAATTATTTCTAGATTTTTTTTTTTTTTTTTTTTTTTAAATGCCCAGTTTTTAAGGTTGGAAAAAATTGGGGCCTTAAAAAAAAAAGCAAACAATTAAATAAATAATAGCAATGACATATGTTGGAGGCATATTTATAAATATATATATATTAAGGAAAAAGAGAAGGGAAACTATTTTTAGGTAATATAATTTTTTTAATGATACGTGGAGGCAGAACCTGAAAAGCCCCGACTACTGCAACCTGATTCCTGCTTTAAGACATTTACTCCTCATCTTATATACTGAACTATAAATTTAACAAAATAATTCACATCGAAAAGAAAATTAAGTTTAAAAATATTAAAAGTGTTTATACAGGGCAATACGTTTAACTCGAAAACGCTTAAGGTATCCGACTACTTACAGCAACTTTTTTTAAAAAAAAAAAATGGAGATGAGGAGATTTTTGTGTGGTTTTTAGATTTATTTAGTACATTTTAAGAATAAAAGGGCAAAGTTAAGAAGCAAAAAATAAATTATTGCTACTAAAATAGAAAAAATGGGTAAACATTCTTAATTCATTAATTCTTATTATTATGTGTTATCTATGTTTGTATACATGAAAAATAAGGAAAACAATAAAAAGGATTGATTCAGTCTTAAATTTTCACTCCAATAAATGCTTGTAATGAGGAGTCCAAATCTAATAAAAAGATATATGTTTTTATAAGCCCCCCGTGGGATTATAATGTAAGGTCTTTTCGGTAGGGTACCTCTAATATAGATAATGTCTTCAATAAATATCTGAACTTTTCCAACTATACAATTTATCACTATAACGAAGGGCTATAGTATTTATTTTTATGTTTCTCTTCTATATTACAAACTGTAAGGAGAAGTTAAGTTGGGGTTACGTAGTTGAGCCCCGAAATGAAAGCTAAAAAAACTAGAATAATAATATTCTAAACTATTTGGTGCAAGGAAACGATTTTCAGATTGTTAGGGGTAATACTTTCGAAACATATTCCACTGAATATCTAGAGTCTTGTCAAAATTGTGCACAGAAGTATAATAAAAAAAATGGCCAACAATACTTTCAAGTACACCTTATTTTCCGGAGAACATCGTTTGGTAGAAGAATGTTCAACAAGTTGACCAAAGAGGTCAGTGTATACATGACCAACCCTTTTGCATAGGCGGGACAAAAAAAGCATCCGTTCTAGAGGCCAACATCACTCTTTCCTTTTTGGCCACAAAAAACGTAAACATCACGTACGTCATCATCCTGACCACCAGTCCATGTACTAGGCAGGCCTCCATCCCCAACGCAATTTGCGTGTCTTATCTGTTCTATCTTAGGTTTACAAGGGGAAGAGGTGGACAAGATTCTTCCCTCTGCCCCTCCCCTCTTTCCAGAAGATAACTCTCCTCCGCCACCCCCCAAGTATAAACTGGATGCACTTTACCCACTTTCCACCGCCGCATAGTATCCTGGTCACGGCACCGCGATTTTAATGAAGGCCCAACGTTGATGACGTCACGATCGCACGTGCTCGAGTACCTCGGGCACGCGTCTCGACGATGAAAAATGGAGGTTTTAAAAATTTTTCCCTCCCGTCTCCAGGTTTTGAAAGATGGGAAAAGTGCATCCACTCCAAAAAGCCGGAGATACTCCAGGTTTTCCGAAATTACTGGTGGGGAGTGGGCGAGAGGTAAGAGGACAGGGGAGTTTGTGGGTGGGTGGGGGGTGAGGGTAATAGGTCCACTTCTAGGGTTTCTCAGTGGTGATAGGTTCGCGGCGAAAGTGGAGATTACTCAACCGTTTTGTATGAAGGCTGGTTCTCGATTTAAACATTTTTAAGAGAGAGAGCAGTTTTTAAAAAAGTTCGTTAGACAAGGGGGAGACGAGCGAGGCGTGTCTTTGGTTTCACCACGTGCGCCCGTGTGGTAATTGAAGTTGGGAAGCACTTCTCGCAGCTTTATGGGAAAGGGAGATGTAAAGTTTTAGAAAATTTTTGCTCTTGGTCTGCTTCGTGAACAGGTTATGGAGCGACCGTTTTATGAAGAACCTGTTACGGATGTTTCATTTAGAGGGATTTAGCCACGTATTTAAGCCTGACATTAAACGAAACAAAGGTCATCATCAGAATACAGAATGATCTTTCAGATCCATTGGAAAATAAAAAAAATGGCGTTCAACAGGGAGATGTATTAGCATAGTGGTTGCCAAAGTGGTCCCTACGGACCCCCAGGGGTCCTTGATATTACTCGGGTGGTCCATTAAAATTAAAATTGACTTAGGGGACTGAACAATGTCAGAGGGTCCGCGCAAAGTTTAATAAAATAATTATTTTTATGGAAATTTTTAAATAAAACAATAATTCACTTGGATATTTCCGACTGGATGTTGAACCCTTTTGCGCGTGGACTAACTCAGATCTCAAAAAACAGATGAATCCACACTAATACAGGAGCATCTCATTCAAAAATCTGTAAATGAGAGACTTAAGTCAATGTTTGAACAAGTGTACCACACATTCTGGATGCAAAAATAGATCCCAATTTTATACCCTGCATTGTGAGTTGTTGAACAGAAGTTGTTAACTACTTTCCCATCTTCCTATTTAGTAGAACGGGGATTCAAAGCCGTTAAATTCCTTTACACACACACACACACACACACACACAAAAGGAAAGAAAAAGAATAAAAACTAGAGTAC
Source organism: Trichonephila inaurata madagascariensis (assembly GCA_019973955.1). Taxonomy (NCBI): domain Eukaryota; kingdom Metazoa; phylum Arthropoda; class Arachnida; order Araneae; family Nephilidae; genus Trichonephila; species Trichonephila inaurata. The sequence continues at coordinate 376,709 of BMAV01007930.1, forward strand.
TTAAGGAGATTTGTGGTTGCAACTCACAAACATTGAGACAGACATAAATACACTCATAACATCTCATCAAGTTCATCCAAGTCATTAATTTTTTAACTTTATTTTAAACAAAAGTCATAGTTTCAATAAATAATTCTTCAATACAATGCTTTTTAAAATTTGTAATTCTTATATTATGCCTTTATGCTGTTCTTTCACTTGGGGGTCATTGGGAAAGTTTTGAATATAAAAATGAGTCGATGTGGGTTAAAAATGATTGGGAACCACTGCACTAGTGTATCTTCTCTTTCAACTAGCATTAGAAAAACTGGCAAGAGATTCCAACATCTATACTAAAGGAAATATCTTTAATAAATCAATACAATTGTTGGCTTTTGCTGATGACATTGACATCATCGCTCGAACACCCACTGCACTAAGACAAGACTTCTAATTTTTAGAGAAAGAGGTCCTCAGGAGAGAGATGGGACTGAAAATCAATGAGAATAAAACCAAATACATGCCTTGCACTAAATCATGTTTTAACACAATTCCCACTTTAAAAACTCATGGGTATAATTTTGAAGTTGTTGACAGTTTCACTTATATATTTCGGCTCGGAAATTAACACTAGGAACGATTGTACTACTGAAATCCCCAAAAGAGAGTTACTGTGGCTAATAGATGTCTTATACGAAATCGAAAGTAATCAAAAGAAAAACAAAGGTTCGATTGTGTAAAAATCTTTTATGATCAGTATTAAATTACGTATGTGGATCCATGTATCAAGCAGATGAGAATATGATAAGTATCTACACAAAAGGAAGATTTTAAGATTTATTTTTGGAGGAATTCTGGAAAATGGCATATGGCGAAGATCAAATTTAGAACTCTGTTACTCATATAAAGAATTTGATATCGTTAACTTCATCAAAGAACAACAAATTAAATGCGCAGGCTACGTTGTCAGAATAGACGAAGACCGGACCACTAAAAAAGTCTTTGATGCCCAAGCAATCGGCACACGGAGAAAAGGCAGGCTAAGTGTAAGATGGCCTAGAAAAAGATGTCCTACTTTTGAGAACTAAAAGTTGGAAAACACTGTAAGGAGGAAGGTTGGCCTGTTAACGGTTTCTTGAGAAGGCCAAAGCCCACCCTGGGCTGTCGAGCAATTGAGGAAGGAAGGACGCCACGTATGTAATCAATATGGGAAAATTTCAATGTGCTTAAATCACGTGGCACATATATTCTGGAAACAATAATATAACATTTGTAAATACCATCCGTTTCTACTGGATACGTTGATATGGTTTGCTTTGAATTATATCGTTGTTTTTTTATCTGCAAAAACTAGGCAGAATGTTGTTTTTTTTAAATTCCTGTCACAGAAATGACGTGTTAAAATATATTACTTTTTTACTAGTCGCCCATCATGTATAGTAGTTAGCAACGCTGACTGTGCTATGTTGTAGGGCTTGGGTTCGAATCCCAAAGAAGACATGGATGTTTATAAATAACCTTCGAGCCGCAAGTCCTCTCGGGAGGTTGGGGGAAGGGGAAGAGAAGTATCTAGCACTTTGCCATGATGAATTTCGTGGACCTAGATCGGACGTGGTCGAGATCAGGTGGCATAAGAAACACAACATTTTTTCACTTTATTCATATAGAATTGTAACGTTCTTAAACATTTAAAGTTGTCGTCTAAAGTGGGGTACAGATTACTTTCACGGGCTAGGTTGTATATTTAAATAAATAAAAATAAAATAAAATAAAACGCAGACGAAAGCCCCGAGAGGTAATCTTTATTCTAAAAATTAAATATATTTTGATCTGTGAGAGAGGTCCCTAAATTCTACCCTTGGGTATACCATTGATCGTCACCGGTCAAGAATATTATTATTCAAAGAAAATTATTAAAAGTTTTTACCTTTAATTAAATATGTAAAAGTTTAGAACCATGAGGTGATCAACAATAGAGGAGAGTCGGTAAATAATGAATACAGAGGTTTTGGTTCTATTTGTAGCTGCTAATGCGAGAGAACACCTTGAAGTACAGAAGAAAGACTCTCATGATGCATTGCAGTGAGAGTTGACCACTTGTCGTTGACCACTCGCTACAAAATAAAGTGTGTTTTGCGATTTTCAAAAGTTTTTTCCCTGGTAAGTTCTCAAACGTTTTATCCTACTAGTACACATGTGACCAGTGGTGCACACAGAAACTTTTCAAGGGATACAGGGTCGAAAGTCCACCATTCTCGTATCATTCTCCAATACGATGCCCAACATATTCTTTTGATTTCGTCGATTTTCGGGAAAGAAAAACAGTAATAAATTATTTGCTGAATAAATAATGAGCATTAATTAATAAAATTAATTATTAAGAGCAAATAATTAATTACATTTTACGTACTGTATATATATGATTTTAATCAATCGGAAAAAAAAACAAGGGCTTTGGAGAGGAATGTCTGGACCCCTCCTCCCTTGTTTGCGCCACTGCATGCGACTTGAACATTAAAGTTAAGGTAAAGTACACTAAAAGAATTGTAGTTTGGGATACTGTGGTCGTTTTTTAGTTTATAATGTTATGTCCTTCAGTTTAAATGCTCATTTTCCAAGAGTGCGTGTCAGGTAATATGCAATACTAAGTATTCTACATAACCTAACAAAATATACTGAATAAAACGACTTTTGAGTGTAATATTGAATGCCAAGAAATAGTTATTAATTATATAAACAGTAATATAACTTCATTTAAAACTAAAGTACATTTTTTAAAAGTTGAATGCATTGGAATGGAAACAAAGCATGATTTTTCTGCTATCTGAAAATTCCATTCTGATGTATCATTTGTGTTACAGACTTCATGCTATCAACTAAGGAATCAGAAAACAAAGACGCCTGAATGTATTTTATGTAACAAAACATTCTCCGAAGATCAACGAGAGGAAATTTGGATTCAATGCTTCAACTTTTTTCTGGGGGCTCACCATGATCAGAAAGATTGTATATGTGTGACTTTTGTAAATATATTCGAAACAGAAATATCTTTAAAAAGTGTTAGAAAGCTAAAATTTTATTATTATTATTATTATTATTATTTTGACAATTTGAGATGTTTACATTTTTAAATTGTATAGATTTACCCTTTCTAAAAATACCTTACTTTAACCTCTAAGGTAATTAGAAGCCCTTAAAGCAAATTTTTAAGTAATCATTGAAGCTGGGCCACGCCCATTTGAATGGCGAAAAATGTAAACAAAGTACTTCGTTTTTGCTTAAACGTTGAACGTCTGATATAAACCAAAACATGCATCTTTTATTGTAAATTGAGCCTTTTATTTTTTTATTTCCTAGCCGATTAGAAGTCTCACCGTATACATTAAAATCAATTTATCACAAAATGTAAATTTTAAAGTTCGATGTACCTTTTCTGAGAAACTACTGTTCATAGGTATGTAAATTTTTTTTATGATATATTTATCATGATGGCTAATATATACTAAAATGAACTTTTTAAAAAAATCAAAAATACATTTTTTACAAATTTTTTTTATGTAAAAAAATGAGTCAAATTTCACTATGTTTGATAAAATATTTTATAAATTATAAATGAATTCAAAATTATCTAAAGGCTCATTTCAGTATAATGAAAAAGTGTACTTTAATTGTATGAAAAATTTCAAGCATGTATATATAACAGATTTTGAGAAAAGGTACATCTCAAATTAACAATGTCAGTATATATATAGAGAGAGAGAGAGGTTTCCAACTCTCCTTAACGTATTCTTAAAAGTATAACTTCTATAGTCATAAACAACAAAATTTTATGAACTCTTAATTAGTTTTCCAACTTCTTAAACCACCTATTCCGTAGGACCCGACTATTCCATAATACCCTCCATTTACCATTAGAAGTTATTTTTAGAAATGTAAATGGTATTTCCTAATACCCGACTCTCTCATCTACTTTTTAAAATAAATATTTGAATCTAAGGACATATTATTATTTTGTTGAAATCATTGTATAATTGCAATGGTGAATGAATAGCAAACGAAGTATATTTTCACTTTTCCTCCAAATGGGGAAAAGTATAAATAGAAACTCTTCAGTAAAACGTTCCACAAACGATATCGCTTGTGATTCGTTAAAAATATCACAAAACCTTTCTCCCCCTATCCAAATTCTAAGGAAACAAAAATCTGCTGACTGGATTACAAACAATTCGTAGATTGCCATAAAATAATTTATAATCAAGTTTTTTTTCCCTAATGAGAAATACATTTTGAGTCTCACAGCCATTTTTTTTTCTGCATCTAAAAAGACTATCCATTCCTTTCTCCAAATAAATAAGAATCAAACGAAGCGATGCTCCATCTAAAATTATTTCTTTGTGAAATGATCTTCCCTCAAAATAGAATTTAATAAAAAAATAAAATTATTTTTCCAAAAAATTTTTAAAAACTTTAATCACTTGGTGTGTATGGGTTTCCCGAGATCCCGGTAATGATCGAATCTAAGCGTTCTAATGGGCGAATCTTCGAATTGTATCATTTTGTTGAAATTACAGAATAATTGCGAAAGGCAAATCAATAACAAACGAAACATTCCTTTTTAATCTCCCCCTCCCTCCCTTCAAGAGAAAGACAGAGAAAGGAAGAAAAAAGTATATATCATCAGGAAACTAATGACAGTTCCCCTCCCCCCTCCTGGTAAACTGTTCCATGGGGTCGGCCTATAACTCATTAGGAAATAACCGAGAAAATTCTCTTTTCTGAAACTTTTAGGAAAGAAACATCTTAATTACTTCTCCATCGATCAATCCCAAACGAATCCAATCCTCGAGAGACGCCGACTTTTAATAGGTAGGCGGCCTAACTTTTTTGCGGCCCTAGCGCGTTTCTCCGGAGCACAATAGGACCCACGCCTCCCCCACCCCAGCCCCCAACCCCCGCTTTTCATCCAAGAACCTTTTCTAAATGAGGTCTCCAGCAGCCTTTTGCAGTGCTTTAAGTAATTGAGTACTACTAGGATGGAAAAATCTTTTCAGTGTCCCAGAGCTTGAGTCGATAGCGATCAAGGCCCGCTGCAGTTTCAGATATGTCTTGGAAAGAGAAAAGAAAGAAAAGGTTTAGAGTAGACAGCTTTTAGAGAACTTTCTTTCTCCTTCTTATTTAGTTTTGGTGTTGTTGCTGTCGTTATTGGTAGAGTAAAAGTATTTTCCCGTCTTTTAGTCTCGGGGGTTGTTACCTGTGTTCCTGTTTATTTCCAGTAATCCATCGAGTAAATGGAAACTCGGATTATTATTTGCTCTTCTGATTTCAGTTCTAGCCTCGAAACCCAAGCTGTTTGGTGACAAATTCAACCCTCGATATCATAAATGGATTATTTTGTGCAGGAAGAAAATTCCGGGGAAAGTAATAAGTAACTGAACACCAATTATACGTGGAATGGGAATCCAAAAAATGTATACACACTTTAAGACTGGGTGATATGTTAATTCCATAAGTTTGAGATCGCATTGGTTATAGGGTTAAGTTGTAAGAGCTGGTATTAGCAGTTTCGACGTCTTCAACAATAGTTCATCGAAAGATAGTGCTTGTGTTTTAGTAGGGAAACTGAGACCTTTCGAGCAGCGAAAAAGCATTTTTAAATGGTATTAGAAGTTCGAAAATATCAATGAAGTGCACCGACGTTGGATGCAACAATATGGAAGGGAACCACCAACACGCTTAAGCATTACTAGCCTTCGTGATAAGTTTGAAATTGATGGAACACAACAAAGGATATGCATAAGAGATGATCATGACACCCTCGTACATCAACAAGTAAAGCGTCTTCTGTTGGAGTGTTAGATTCATTCACACAGTCACCCCAAAAATCAACATCCCAATGAGCATGTGAAACAGGCGTGAGTAGACCTGATGTAGTTATTATTTTGTAAAAAATAAAATACAAAGTTTACATACCAGAATTGATGCACACATTGATCGAGGATGACACTGACAGAAGAACTCAGTTTTGTGAATGGTACCTCACAAATTTTGTTTCCCAAGTATTGTGGTCTTTACTTATAGGATTTCCTCAAAAACGTGATGCACAGTATGAAAATGAGCACACTAGAGAAACTTTGCTATGAAATTGAAACGGCTAGTCTCGCAATTCCTGTAGCTACTCTGAGAGATGTCACCTACAATGTACGGCATCGTACTTAAAAATGTTTGGAGGTGGATGAGCATGTGGGACACTACAACTTGGACACTTAATGTAACACTTATTGTAACTTTAACCTTTTTATTCACTGTAATACTTATTGTAATATATATTCTTTTCTTTATCTAAGTGTGTATATGTTACGGCCAAAACCCGAAGTTCAGCCAGTTCACGAATTCGCTGGCCAATTCTCGTTTTGGTCAAGAGGTTTGGGCAAAGTCGGAAGAACTTGCAATTAATATTGTATATTCTATTTTGGAAGGTCATTTCACCAAGTGGCTAGGGATTCTTGGCCAAAGCCCAATGAGATAATGGTAAATTGACCGGTAGTGGCACTTCTGTCATTCACATTAGGTCTTTAACATGAGGTATTTGGAACAGAAAAAGACTAAGTATCACCCATAAGGTATCCGACTACGTTCGGAGCCGTGATTTTAAAAAAAGCGCATAAATGGATAGTTTTCATGATATTTAGTGTCACTTAGATTAGAATACATATATAAAATTGTTTTAAGGATATATTTTTGGACAAAAAAAATTTATTTAAATACAATATTTTAGCAAAAAATTAACTTAGAATAACCTTCTTTCAAAATGTCCTCCTTTTATAAAAAATGCTTCTAAAATAATAATATTCTTTTTTATATATATATACAGTAAAGACTTCTCCAGAGACTCTGAACTATGTTTTTTTTTGTGAAAAATTCACATTTTCAGAGTTACAACGCACTGAAATAATTATCGGCGTTTTTTTTCCTAAAATTTCTCCCCTCTGTTGTCGTAAAACATGGATAAACCTATTTCTAAGTTATATATTTCAAAGATTCTAGTTGAGCCTCTGTACAGAGGTTTGAGCTGTACACAGGCAAAATATTATTATATATATAACAGAATCATCTTTCACAAAAGGGGAATATTTTGAAAATGGGTCATTCTATGTTCATTTTTTGTCAAAATATTGCACTTAAATAATTTTTTATTGAAATAATATTCTTAAAACAATTTTATATACCTTTTCTAATCTAAGTGACACGAAATATCATAAATATTATCCATTTATATGCTTTTGCAAAATCACAGTTGTGAACGTAGTCGGATACCTTAATACATAATACACAACGCCTTTGTTCAAGATATAATTTCGTCACTTTGAAGGGCGCAAATCTAATCTTCACGCAATCAAATTGTTACAGCATATACGTTCACTGAGTAATTTCTATTATGGCTTTTATGACAAAAGAATTACACGAGATCATATTTTTATATATTACAAGCTTACTTTTAACTCTGAGGTATCACTTATATCTGAACTCGTTTCTGAAACAATTGCAATTAAAAAAAAGTACACAGAAGTACTCATTTTTAAATACTTCATTTTGAACAGTGTGTAAAACAATCTGTGGGCTCTTGACTTCTTTCTTCTTACTTTTGTCGATCATCCCAAGCCAATTCGCGAATGGACCGGCCAAAACCCGAAATCAAGAAAAGATCGGACATGGGCCGGTAAATTAAGGCTGTTTTCGGCTAATGTTAAAGAATAGGACCCCGATTCTGAATATTTTTTCAGATATAAAAAAGCACTCCAATATTAGTATTATATTTTGGCTTCACTATCCTGTAGAGAATCACTTATTTTATCATACAACTCATTTTTATCCGAGTTGACACATTTCTTTTGCCATAAAATGTGTTTCGCATTTTTCACCCATATCGTAATGCTAAATGTACTATTCCTTTATATGTTAAGAGGAAAAATTGATTATTTATGAAATATTTTGAAATTTTAAAAACACTCTATTGTAAAAAAATCCATGAGTTACAATGTCACAAATTTTTATAAAAATTGAAGCATTTTTTCTGCCTGAAAATGTGCTTCGCGTTAAGTCCACATTGTCGTACATATGGCGAAAACAACCTTAACAGCAAAGTTGACCAAAACACGAACTGTGGCAGATTTCGGTTTCTTTTTCTGGTCTTTCTCTCTCTCTGTCCATAACATATCCATTTTTTGATCACCCCTATTTATGTCAAAAACTTCTTCAATAATCTTACTTGTATACGAATATGGAGTATATTAGTATTCATGATAGCTTTGTGTATCTGGGCTCTGAGGTTAACTCTAGTAACAGTATCATATATCTAAAATGCATAGGAGAACGAGTGTTGGCAACACACGCTTTTACACTTTGAGACGGTATTTAAGATCAAATTTAGTTAAAAAGAAAACTAAATTACTAATTAACAAATATCTAATTAGACATATACTCACATACTCACAAGAAACTTGAACAAATGACGCAAAATGATGACCGATTTTAAGATTCCGGTGATCTGTTAAGCGCCGGATTCTAAGAGCCATTTTTGGAGCTACTCAAGTTGATGACACTTAGCACAGATGCTCAAATTTAGAATTCTACCCAGTGGCGAAAAGTACATCCCCGCAACCCCCGCATCGCGGAGGGGGGCCCCAAACCTGACTTTGCAGGGGG
>BMAV01007932.1:0-17905 GCA_019973955.1 Trichonephila inaurata madagascariensis
AATCTGCATTCCCGTGAATTATTTTTGGGACCCTTTTTTAATTTTTTTTTTTTTCTTTAAGAGTCCAGAGGGGATAAGCCTATTATTAAGCTACCAACAAGCTTACGATGGGAGCCTGTTGACAGGTTTAATTTTCCCCTCTTTATTACTGTGGGTTTTTTATAGTTTTTTTTTATGGTGTTTTTTCACAATTTGATAATTATTCTGTGTAAAAAACACAGTTCAGAAGTTTGCAATGTACTCTTTAAAAATATTTAGAACATTTTACTACTTAAATTATATGTACATAATTCAAAATAATTTTTTTAATTATTTTGTTTGTTAGAAGTTATCTTTTTAAATTAAAAATTTCAACAACCCGCCCCAAAAGTTTTAAAAGTTAAATATAAATGTTTGCAAATGAAATTCAAACTCTTGAACATTTTTTGGGTCTTCATAAAGGTTTTCCTATAAACTTATTCCCTTATAACTATTTTCTAATTTCAAAATATGCTCAATAAAAATATACTATTAAAATGTTTATATAACCCAACTACAACATAAGATTATTCTTTGAAAGATTAATAATTTTAAGGAAACCTTCAGGCAATTAAATCGTTTCAACTTCGCAAGTTTTAAAAAGATATTGAGCTTCTTACTGAAATATCAAAAATAGTATTCTAGCTGGAATTGTTCTCACCACACACACATATTTCTAGTTTCAAGCAAGTCAAATTTCTTCGAAACAAAAGTTTATCTTTCTTTGTCATTTATTTTGTAAGAAAAAAAGATTCACTTGCTCTAATATACTAAGTATTAGTTATTACTGTGACAACTCGTGCCACACACAAGATTCTTGATAATTCCTGCAAAAGAAATTTTAAATGCCCTATGCTATGGAGGAGTTAAAACATTTAAAGAAAGAAAAGATTGATTATTTCGTTTAGCTTTGTGGCAACGATAATTTTGCACCGATTTATTTTTGATCAACTGATTGCTGTATTAAAATTATCGTCTGATTTTATGTGTGTTATGCTAGTAGTTCTAAATGTTACGTAGTTTGGTTGTAAATAAAAAAGATGGAAGAAAAATTTACGTCTACTTTTTGAATTGAACAACAGGAATCTTGAAATAAGGACACATTTTACAACTACATATATAAAAAAACAAAATTTTAAATCCCATAAACTTTTCTTATTTTGGAAAAAAAAGCTTATTTCTAATATAAATATTAGAATATTTGATGAATTTAGCGTTTTTCAAAATAACTAAATTTCAAATGAACTGTCTGTATATTAAGAAGTTTTTACTATATTTTTTGGGAAATTAATTTACCGTCTTTTATGACTATAAATTAAGTTCCAAAATTTATCCCAAAAAAGATAATAATAAAATTCGATAATTCATAAAAGAAATACGAATATCATTATATTTATTTCAAAATTAATTAAAATTGCATTGAGATTGTTGAAAGAATGTATTTTAAATTTAATCTAATTTATCACAATTTTTTCTTTTAAAGAAATTTCAGAAAATCTGAAATATACTTTGTTGATGAATCACATCAGTTAGATCACGTTCAGACTGTAGCCAATTATCTACAATTCCAATGTTTTATTATTTTTGTAATCGGGAATAAAACAAAAATGTAATTTTTGTTTATTTATTTATTTTGCAATTTATTACAACCCAAGACTATTGTCATGTTAAACTTTATTAGTTTTTCAAGATTCATCGAATAAAACTTTATGTAATCTCTATTAAATATCTAGTTTAATAAGTAAAAAGAATTAACTAAAGCCTAGTTCGATTATGTTTAATTCTTATATAAAAAGTGACATAAATTATTTAAAGTTCTCCTAAGTTCCGTTTTATCGAAATTTGATATTACCTCGGGAAATGCTTATCCATTCTTCAAATAAAATTAATGCATTGCTGAGATAATTGTTTAGGTTGAAGACAATGTAAAACATCAATACAATCAAAAAACTTAAATGGAACTGAATGAAAAATTCCATATGGTTGAGATTAAACATTTTCTTCTATAAATATTTAGTACTTACGTATTATCGCAACCGTATTGGCGGCATTGTATGAAATGAAGCACTTGGTTGCCGATTCCGCACGTACTACACATACGAAATCGGGGTTACCAACTTGGCGAGTTATCTTGAACATTAGCAATGTTGCGATAGTACGAAGTACCATATAAAATTTCTAGCCATTAAACTCCCACTTCACTGTATTTCACGATGTTGTATAAATATATACTGTTTACATATATATAAATTATTGATATCTAGCATTAAGAATTCGATTGTATTGAAAAATATATTTATAGCTGATCCTCGCCTCTTGATATAAAAAGGACATAAATTATAATTTCTAATTTCTATTAATATCTAAAATAGAAGTAGAAAGATTTTTTTTTAGCTAAATTTAAACCCCAATAATCAAGTGGATTTCCGCCAAAGCAACTTTCAGTGATCTCTACTCCATAAAAAAAAACATACGTGCCAAATTTCAAGTCTAAATCTAACAGAGAAAAAAGGGAATTTTTATCATCAATACGCCCCCGTATCCCCGTTGAGAGCATTCTTAGTGGATTACAACTCAACAAAAGAAACATGCAAACCAAATTTTATTATAATAGTCCTAGTAGTTCGAAAACGGGAATTTTGTCTATCAATACGCTCCAGTAACTCCCCCGCTTCCCTGGAGTTGATTTCCTTAAAATCCATTCTTGGTGGAACTCTATTCAACTAAAGAAACGTGCTCAACAAATTTCAAGTAAATGGGTTGAATTTAAAAACAGGAATTTTTCTATAATTCTCCTTAACCCCTCGCACCTCCACTCCTTTGGGGGTCGATTTTCGAAAAACTCTTTGTTAGAGGAACTCTATTCTATGAAAGGAACATACCTTCTAATTATCAAGCAGGTGGGTCAAATAGTTGAAAAACGGAAAAATTTATCTATTACTCCCCGTAATTCCTCTCAGTGCCCTTTGGGGGGTCAGTTTTCCCCAAACCTATTTTGAAGCGGATCTCTGCACCATGAAAGGAATCCGCTTACCAAATTTCAAGACTGTACGTCTAATAGTTTAAAAATGGAAACAATTATGTATAACGGCCCTTAAGCGCCCTCAATGCCCCTTGGAGGTCGATTTTCGTAAAAATTATTTTGTAGGGAATCTCTGTTCTATGAAAGGAATCTGTGTACCAAGTTTCAAGACTGTACATCTAATAGTTTAATAATGAAAATAATTATCTATAACGCCCCTTAAACCCCCGTAACCCCCCTTGGGGTTCGATCTTTGCGAAATACGTTCTTAGCTGATGTCTACTCCATGAAAGAAAGCTGCCTACCAAATTTCAAGTCTGTAGGTTTAATAGTTCTGGAGATATCGTGATTAGTCAGTGAGTGAGTCGCGCTTTTCTCCTTTATATATAGAGAGAGAGATTATTATTATATTCCTATATAAAAATAAAATTATAATAGAATGTAAAATTAATATTAATAAAATGAAACAAGTAACTCTAATTTTTATTATTTAATTTTTTTCCTTCATTGGTTACTCTTATTTTAATTACCCATTAGTATTTTTCGATTATGCTCTCCATATTCCCGTCAGCATATTCCATTTTTACAATTCGTGCGGTTTTATTCAATGTCGCCAATATGGTTGCGATAGTACGTAAAGTACCTTTTATATAATTATATTGTTGCCAATTTTATTATTTAAGAATTCGGTAAATACCAGATTCTCATTTTAGTATTCGAGCTTGTCTTATCAACGAACGGTTAAGCTTCGAATGGCGGGAAGCGGAGATATATGAAACGAAGCACGTGTTTGGCAATTCAGCATTGACGACACGTGCGAAATCGAGGCTGCCAATATGGTGGAATATCTTGAAAGTTGGTATAGTTGCCATAGTATGTATACCAAAAATAATAAAAATAATAACAATGAGACGAATGGGAGATTAAACTATAGTCAGTTATTTTCCATGAACTATGACTTCACCAAAGAACTGTAAGATAACGATTAAGTAAAAGAATTTGTGAAATGTTGAAAGAAGTTTTTAATTTTTAAATTTATTTAACGGGCTAAAATTACTTTTATTATGTAACTTTATAGGATATTTTATCTATTTTAAAAATAAATATTATTTGTGCTTACCTTAATCTTTATTCTTAAACAGAAAATACGTTTCTTTTGATTACTGAAAATATACCTAATGATATTTTATTTTTTAAAAATATACCTAATGATATTTTATTTTTTAAAAATATATTAATTCTTATGTAAGTTTGATGTTTGTTATGTATCCATCCGGGATCTTTATTCTTCGAAATTGAATATAAAAATACATACATTCAAAATTGTCACATAATTATAAAAAGCTCTTTTTCAAGCCTGCAGTTTTTTTAACAGAGTGTAAAGAGAAATGAAAAGGCTTTAGCAACTCTTTTGTTTTAAATCATACACGGAGAAAAAGACATACTCAAAAATAGACGTCGATATTCTTATTTTGAAATAAATAATCTTGTCTCAGATTTGACGGATGCTTCGATCGAATTTGATTCGTTACATGTACTCAAAAACCTCCCAAAATGTTAACTAAGCCTCGGACAAATTAAAAACATATTCAGGATTACAGAAACTCTTTAAATACTGGCTACATAATCTTAAAAAATTGAGGTTCAAAAACAAATTTAATTTTTAAATCTTACGAACTATATTTCGTATTTACCACGTTAAGCGGAGGAGCAATATTAAATAAGTACTCGATTATTTGTTGTTATTTTACTTAACTGATTTCTCTTGTTTGTAAAACTAAAAGTACATGATTTGTTTTAAAAAAAGATAAGTTAAATGTTGGTAAATTACTAATTACACTCTCTGCGTTGATCCAACTAAGGATATGGTAAATGTGATGTTTACTTTATTTCGAGGATTATATAAAAAGCAATTTACTTGATTCATAAGTCATATTGTTTGATTTATTCCAGGCAAAAAATTTATTTGTAAGCATCATTCTTTTAAACCCACCCTGGGTGTTTAAGTGTAGAATTGGGAGGTGCTTTGGCGAAGTTAATTTTTTAGCAACCGAAATTTAGGCGCCAAGCAACTTTAGCGATAGGTGTTAAGAGAAATTGCAAAGTGGAATTTTACAATAAAAATAAATATATTAATGAGAAATAAAAAAAATAAATTGATAAAGTTATCAGTAATGCATTTTATTGAGTTGTTTGGCGATCGATTCCAGTCGCCGAATCCAAAGGGCTAACTATTCAACACTTTAACCAAAAGTGAAAAGCTTTATCTATGTCATTACACATAGCCAACTACTAAAACCCCATTTAAAGTTCTGCTTTGAAAGGTGGTTAACCATTATGTTACATAAATAAAACTATTGTTTTGCAGTAAAATGTTCTTGTATGAATTGTAGCATTAACATGTTTCAGTATGCAATATGGTTTTACCAATTGATTGAACATGGTATTAAGTTTTTATCAATTATCACTGTTAGTAGAAGGTGCCTTGAATGTAGGAATAAATACAATTTTTAGACATCCCATTTTATCCCAATCAATACCAAAAAAGATTCAGGATTTATTTAAATTTTACTAAAAAGTTTTTGTTGGACAATTATTAATCTTTTTAGGAGACTAATTTCTTGAAAATTTTAAAAGTACTTTTTAGCTTATTAAGTTATGGAAAATGTTTTAAAAAATTCCCATGAAGAAATTATTAAAGAGTTTCAACAATTTCAATACTCTTATTTTATGATTCTTTTCACTCTCATTTTTGAATATTGAAAGAATCAAAATTAAATGAACATAAATTATAGAATGAGTAAAATTAGTTAGTAAAATTGAGCATAATATATTTCAAAAATGTTTTTTACTTTTCAGTATTAGACATTAAGTATAAAAATTAAATTTACTTTACTAATATTTAACGTATAATTTGTCCTATTAATAATTGATCAGCATTGTTTAAATTAGATTTATCATAGTACTTACAAATCATCACGCTTTCGGTAACATTATATGAAATGAAAACATGACCGCAATTCAGCCATAATCCACATGCAAAATTGGTACTGCCAATTTAGCGGGTTATCTTGAACGTTTGTTGCCATAATATGTAAGTACAGATTTATTTTTAAAACCATAGTGCAGAAAGACAGTGGCATAACGGGGAACATTTGGGCCTCCATGTTGGATTTTACAAAGGGTAGGTACTTGGCGAATGTCAGGCTTTGGGCCCTCCAACTGCAATATGAGGCTGTATGTTACGCCACTGAAGAAAGTCTATACTTTCATGACCATAATACTTGCTTCATTTCATATAATCTTGCCCAAACTGTTACGATAATATGCAAGTTCCAAAAATTAACACAGCTTTGGTATAAAATTTTCTGTGTGCAGGTATGTTGTACTTGAGGGGAAAAAAAAGAAATCTGCCATAATATGTAAGTACCGATTTATCTTATAATATAGTACAGAAAGGCAGTGGCGCAACAGAAAACATTTAGGCCCCCTGAAAAGTAAGTTTTTGGGCCCCCAAGTTGGATTCTACAAAGGGTAGGTACTTGGCGGCTGACAGGCTTTGGGCTCCCAAGGACCCCTGTGCCTCCCACCCCCCGCAATATGGGGGTATACGTTATGCCACTGCAGAAAGGCTACAATATTTTTGTTTTGATTAAAAACTATTGTGATATTTCTAAAAAATCTTGATTATCTGATATTTTTTTATAATAATAAAGACACAAGACCAGTAAAAGTACGTTTTAATTCACAACATTGATTTTCTTGTTTATAACACACATTTAATGTAACCAGTGTTTTGTTTATTTGGAAGAAAATGAATGAGATACAGTAAGACCCTGCGGGGTATACGTTCCATCAAAGTAGAGCGTAATATGAAACAGCGTTAAACGAGGTTACCTCATCATGTAAATAATGGGGTTAGGGGAAGATGGGTAGAAAATTGGCAGGTATTTTACCATTAAATTTATTAATTATGTGTTTTATAACAATAAAACAAAATTGTATTTCCTTCAAATATAGAAACATAATAAAGGAATGTGCATATAAAAATGAATAAAATTCTAAGTCCGTATGTTTACATTTCAGATCATACAGTTTCTTCTGTATGATCTGAATCAGTATCTGTATTTCCAATTTTCTGCCTTTTTATCAAGAAGGCATCTAATGTAATTTGCGTTTTCCTTTTGCGCTCTGTAAGAAGTTGTTGGTAAGTGGATAAGGCATCCATAACGCCTTGTCTTTCCTTTGGACTCCTGGCAAAATTTGCGCCTGCTTTTTTTTCTTGTTGCTTTATTTTTGTGTTTTTTACTATCACCCATGACAAAAACTAAAAATCCTAATATTTGTCACTATAGCAATCATTAAAATATATAAATTTATACTGACAACGTTAACAAATGTTTAAACGATTAAAATACATTCATATAACACTGTTGGAAGAAACAGATAAACTGCCGATATTGGGAAGCCTACCACTTGAAATTCCGGGAATCCCACAATGATTACATGTATGTGATCACTTCGGAATGTTGGATTTTATTTCCCCCTTTGAGTCTGTGATCATACTGGTGTTATCTGGATTTGGAATGATTATAAACCATAAATTATGGCGTATTTTATTACAGCAGTTGAAATGGAGTTATGCTTAACTGCGAAAATATACTGGTCCTGAACGGGGTTTGAGAAATTTAGGTAATTACATATTATCGCAACAATGCCAACATTCAAAATAATTTGCGAAGTTGGCAACCCTGATTTTCCATATGTTGTACATGCTAAATTTTTTTTTTTTACACAACCAAGTGCTTCATTTCATATAATTTCGCCAAAAACAGTTTCGATAATATGGGTAAAAAAATTAATAAAGCTTTGTACAAAAAACTTCTGTATGCAGGTTGAGCTGAAACATGCAAGAAATCTGTTCAGTCTGACATACAGAAAGCACCATAATAATAAAGCAAGCAATTCTTATTCCAATTATAGGTTTTGCATTTTTTCACTTAGATCAAGATTTTGGTTTTTTTTTTTCTACTGTATTAGCTGGAAAAATATATCTATTGACATAAATATTTTTTTAACAGATTAAAGCATAGATGAAGAAAGTTTCTTCTTTTTAGATATATAATGAGACGTTGAAAACTAATTCCTAAAGCTGTTCCTCAATTGTTTCAGTGCGGAAAAAGTGAAACAGACTTGTATCTCAGAAAATTATCATAATACTTATTCATATTCAATTATACTTGTTGACTTTTATTATCAAGTTTTCTTCCATGGAATTACAGGGCTGCGGTAGCCCAGTGGTTAAGGTATCGGACCATGGCAGGCATGTCATGAGTTCGAGCCCAATACCCCTAAAGACCCGCCGTGTAGGGCAGCGATGCACGTTAAATCTGTCGAGAGCTGAAATGTCCTCCCGTTGGTGTGGTGTGGTAGTTAGGAGAGGGGGTTCCAGCTCAGGTGTCGTCCACGTCACTTGACCATGGTTCAAAATTACGTGGTCCGTCGCCAAAAGCCCTCGTGTAGCTGAACAGTGCGACGTTAATATTCACTCAAACTCAAACTCCATGGAATTACAAAAGCAGAAAAACAAGATAGGTACAGAAACCATCCTTAAATAACTTTTTTTTATACATTTCAGGTTGGAGGGGAAAGGAGACAGCTTGTTGTTTTTAGTTTTTGAGTATTGAAATTAATGTTCTAATTTGATATTGGGATACTATGTACCAAGTGTTGTTATTGACAATTGTCAAGTAGGGCAATAACATTACAATACAGTTACCAATACATTTAAATTTGGTTCTGTGGTTGCCATCCATTATTTTTTAATTTTATTCTTTTGTCATTTTATTTTATTTATTGTGTATATTGTTTGATATTATTATTCTAGAATATTAAAAGAATTTTTATTGATTTATATTTACTGCAGTATCCTTATTAATTTCAGACAATTTTAAGTAGATTTTTTTCACAAACTTAAACATTTCCATGCTTTCCGTTGTCTAGATTGTAAAAGTGAAAGTTTTAGTCTTCTGTTGTTTATTCATAAATGGATATTTCAAATATTATTGGTGAGTACTAAGATCTTCTCTTTTATTAAAAGAATATTGCCACTCCGCTTAAAATTTTTATGGACTAAAGGGATTACCAAATTCGCACTTTCTGTCTTTGTTTTCTAATAATTTTTAAATCTTATTCTAGATTGAGAATTTGCTTATTTTGGCCATCATGAAATGTGATACGCATGGCAGCAAAATGAAAATAGTTTATAGAGAGGTTAAATAATTTGACGGCTGTATGTTTTATTGCAGATGTTTACAATGCAAATTTGCATGGCCACGGGTACAAAATCTATCAGGAAATAATTCTTTTTACTGACAGCAAATTGTAATTAAGATTCCTCTCAGAACCATCTATCTATAAATTCTTCAGTATATAATTTAGATGATTCATGTATCCTAACAAATAATTTATTTGAAACACTGAAAGGCATTTTCACTTATGCTATTGATTTCAAAAAATAAAAAATCTGTTTAATTACATGTTCCTTACACATTAGAACTTCCCCATTTAAAAATGATTTTTATGTTATCAAATAAAAAATATAAGCTATGCTGTACAAATAAAGATGGAGTTGATGATAATATGCATTTTAGATAGCGTTTACAAAAAATTCAATAAAAAATAACTTATAGTGGCATGTTGTTTCAAAAATTACACTTGTATTCTTTTGTCTTTTTAAATGTCTGATATGTATGTGTACAATTTCCAGAATAAATATTTCAAAAAATATGATTTGGGTTTGTTTTATTTTTCTTGTTTACAGTGAATCATTAAAAAAAAAAAAAATGCTGTACACTAGTAAAATGGCTAAATTATGGTTCGACTGGTCCATAGATGTTATTTTTCTTCTAAATGAGTGCTGAAAACGTCTCTAAAAACTCTTTTCCCGTTGGTTAAAAAATTTTTGAATTTCAAATGTTTTGTAAATGTAAAATTCTACCGTTTTAGTTGTTTTTTTCATTCTTCTAAGGCCTAAACTATTTAAATATTTTTTATTTAAAAAACATTAACTTAAAACTTCAAATATTTGTTTTCTTTGGTGATGAGTATAAAAATCAGTTAATATAAAAGTGAGTTTGATTTGTAAAATATGTTACAATGCATTTTAATTCCATCTGGATGGATAAAAGGGAGTCCCAGTAGCTCGGTTGATAGTATTGGGGCAGAAGTTGTGTATGAATCGATTTAAACAAAACAATTGATAAAAATACATACTTACCTGAGACTTAATTTAAGTTTTTTTTTTTCATGTTACATGAAATGTTAAGAAACTATTCCTTCCTTACCTTCATGTTTAGAAATTTTTAATATGAAAAGTTTGTTATTCATCATGTTTCCAAGATACTTCTTAATGAATAATGTTTCCAAGATACTTATTGAAAGACTGATTTTAAATAAAAGTTAATTTTCTGTTTGTATTAGATTTTAAAGACAATATATTGCTTCTAGAAATATAAATATAACTTTTAATGAGCCAAATTGCTTACACATTTGTTTAACTATAGCATCGAATCTTTGTTATTTTCAAAGATTAAAATTTGAGGTATAAGTTAAAAAATAATACAGTTTATGATCACATAGCAGTTGCAATTTTAAACCAAAAATTATATTTTTGTTGGGAAATTGCGTATCACCTCAAAAACATTGGCGCGACATTTTATAAAAAAAGAAGTACATGGTTGTTAATTCGCGAGTAAGAACATGGCGAATTATCATGAACGTTGGCACTTTTGCGATGATATGCAAGTAAACAATAAATGCAAAAAGAATTTAGATTTTCAAATAAAGTGGTAAAAACTTCATGAAATGTAGATTAAATAATATATAAGATGGAAAAATTGAAATTTACAACTTAAGTATCACATATTTAGATCCCTTTAAATTTCATTTGATATATATTTGTACGTTAAAAATTCGTATTGGATACACAAAAACCCTAAAATAAAACGATACATACCCCATATTTGACCCATAAAACTCATACATGAGTGCATTTCGCACTATTTTATTTTTATATTCTCAAATTTGATCCAGTAACAGGTTCAAAAATGAGTATGTGATGTTTACAATTTTTAGTACGGGAAAATCGTTGCCAAAGATAAGAATGGGCTATTCTCAAATTTGAGTATGTTTGCATCGGAGCTATTTTGAGTATGTGACGTATTTAAAAGTGAGTATTTTGTACTCAGTTCAGAATACCGGTTTTTCGCAGTGTAGACTTTAAAGCTAACGTCCACTTTTGCATTGCATATCTCAGTGGCGTAACGGAGAATACTAAGCCCCCCCCCTTTGAAATCAGGTTTTGGGCCCCAAGAAGGATCTTACAAAGGATTACAAAACCATAACCTTTAGGCCCCCAAAAATCCTGGGCCCCGCAATGTGGGGTTTGCGGAAGTGTACGTTATGCCGTTGGTATATTTACAAAAAAATTTGTAGATCGTTGCTACTTTTAAAGTTTTTTAGATGGTGGGGAAAATGTTCGAAAAAGAATACGGATTTAACCGCCATCTATTGCCTTGTAAAAATTAATATAAAAACGTTCCACCTCAAATCACACGGTGGCTAGGCCCCCAATCAGGGAAAGCCAATCAATATTATGATACGTGGGTCCTGGAGGAAAAAAACGCGTGATCACATATGTGGGATCATATCCGAAGGGGTTAAATATACTGCACGTGCAGTATTCTAAAATGAAAAATTCCCAGACTTACCTGGGAACATAGTCTACTGCGTTGAAGAGTAATGCATAATATTTATCCAAAACTATCTATTTCTGAACAGTTACAGTTTATTAGTAATATGTTTAAAAATAGTATTCTGTGAAGTAGTCGGGCCGAGGTAACCTAGTAGTCAAGGTAACAAACTCGTGGCCGATGTGTCATGAGTTCGAGCCTAATAACGTTGAAGACCCACCATGTAGGGAAGCGTGAGTTAAATCTGACGGGGCCAAAACGCCCCCCGTTTTGATATGGAAGTTTGGAGAGAGGGGTGCCAGTTCAGGTGTCATCCTCGTCACTTGACCATGGTTCAAAATTACGAGGTCTATCCCCAAAAGCTTTCGAGTAGCTAAATAGTGTGACGTAAATATTCACTCAATCAATCACTGTGAAGTAATTCGTAGCGTGAAGAATTTTTATCTGAATTATACTTTTTATCAAATGAAATGCATTAATTCATTTAAATATCTAAAATGCAATTCATATTTTAGCTCATTAAAAAAATCTTACAACTTTATCATATCTGCGTAATATAAATAACCTTAATTGTTTGGCCTTAATTTATATCGCATCTGCAAAACCTTCTCTGATTTTTCAACACAACAAAAACGCGACGAGAGAAAGGCACGATCATACAATGAATCCGCAACTGGTACCTTTACGAAAAGACGCCTGTTAAAAAACTTTGCAATTTTCCCCGCAATTATCGGCATTTAAAAAAAGATATTAGCATCGCAATAATAGCCATCAAGAAAAAAATGTGATAATAATGATTTTTAGGGATAATACCTCAACATCAGGGATCAATTTAGACGTCTTCCAGCATAACAGTTAAATATGCCACCACTCTATAAACAGACCTACAGCGATGCTCATTCTAGCCAACACCAGGCAAAACTATTGGCAAAAAGAACAAATCCCCAATTCGTCGACGAATCTTAATGGTTTATCCTTGTAATAAATGGTAGTGGATATTTACTACTTTGATGAGTCGAAGCCGGGTGGTTTGACAAGTGGAAGATAATTGAGTTTCTCATGAGGCTTCGGTACCCAAGATCTTTTAATGAGTTTTTGCAATTGGAATGGTTATTTAAATTTTTTCCAACTCAGATCAATTTAAGTCTACAGGGGGGAAAAATGCGTAATTTACTATATGACAAATGAAGTTCAATTACAAATAATTAAGCGTCCGTCAAACCTTCCCGGTTGCATTTCCGCCAAAAAAAAAAATGTTTAGAATAAAATTGGGTAGATGAAATAGACGAGAAAAAAAAAAAATATTTGACTATCGGTGGATTTTGCTAATCCTTTTTTTAATTGCAAGGAAAGGCACAAGATGAATCAAAAATTAAGGGGATAAAACTCTTTAAAGGGAAAAGAAAATGAAAAATTGAATCAGTAGAAGAATTGTGTATGAATATTCGAATAAAATGTTCTAACGGAAGTTTTATATATATATTTTAACATAAAGAAAATTTGCTGTGCTATTTTTAAGTAGAAAATGTCATTTTTAAAATATTCATAAGGTATATATTTGTTTATCATTCTTCTTGAATAATACAATTTTATTAAAGGGGGGAAAAATGCAAGGAAGGGGGATTAACCCCGGATTTAGAGGTTTTAAATTTTCTAGGGGTAAAATATAAACTATTTTAAAAACAGGTAAAATTTTTTTTTAAATTTAAATTAAATAATTGAATCTTATACACATTATTTATAAAAGAATGAGGCTTCAGAAAAGTATAAAATGTTTAAAATATAATCATTTTTAAAAAAATTAAAAATATGAAAAAAAGAAACTTTTCTATAAGAAATATTTATTAATTTTTTTACGTCGCGCATGCTATTTTCTAAAAAAAAGCTTTAATTACAATTACAATAGCTTAAGTTAATTTATAAATTTAAAATGTATCCTTATTACACTGTAGAAATATTATATTGTAGAATAATAAATTATATTTTTAAAAATAAAAAATTAATTTTAAAATTTTTTTTTAAAAATTTCAATTTTTTTCGAATATTTTGAAACACAAAAAAAGATTTATTATTTTTAAAAATGATGTAGGGCTTAAAGAGGTAATACATTTTATAATTTATAAAGTTTTATACATCAGGGCTACTTTTTTGAAAATAGATCCCAACCCAAAAAATTACTTAATATTAATTAAGAACTTTCATGGCTTAAAATTTTTTAAAATTTAAAAATTATTTTAAAACATTTTTATTTTCGAAATTAATTTTAATTTAAAAAAGTTATCATGTTTGAAAAAATTTTTTATTTTCACCCTAAAAAATTTAAAACCCAATTTCCAAAACTCAACCCTTTTCCCCCGGACCGTTCATATGGCAAATATTTTTCGCGGGTCGCAATAAGAGGGTTAATGGGAAAAATTTTAAAATCAAGACAATATTGGACACTTAAAAAAGTGGAATTGATCAAAATATTAAAAAAATTTTTGACTTTTTTACTATATCAATCTCTATCAAAACAAAAAAAAAAAAAAAAATTCGGTTTTATCTTTTTTTCTGAGTTATGGGGGAGTTCCGGGGTTCCCTATCATCCAATGTGAAAATCCTAGTTTTTCATTCTTATGTCAAAATAAAACCCCGCCATTTTTATGATTTGATTTTTTTTTTTGACAAAATCTCTTTATTTTCATTTCAATTATTGATTTATCATGCAGAATGGCGAAAAAGGGGTTTTTTCCTGAATTCCAGACGAAAATCAGTATTATTTGTTTATAATTAAAATTATAGTTTTACCCATAAATAGTCACTACTCCAGTTCAGTTCACTACAGTTCATTAGGTTATAAATGGGGAAAAAAAACTTTCAATTCGCCCCCACGACACAGTCATTGGGGATCTGATGGCTTGATTGATGGATATTTTCTTTTAAAAAATTGTTCTTTAAAAAACCAATATTTTAGCGCAATCGGTATGGGGGCGGGCCACTCTTTGGGGGGGTCGGTTGAGTTTCCTGCCTTAAGAGGGAAATTTTTTTCCCAAAATGTTCCCAAGAAAGGCCCCTTTTTAATAAATATAATAAAAAAACCTCAATAAAATTTGAAAATGGAAGAATTTTATTTTAATTTTCCATTTTAAAGTTTTCAAACTATTTTTGAATTCCTACTATTAGCTCACAATCTCTATATATTTATTTATTTATTTATCTTGGTGAAATTTTCAATCGTTAATAAAATACATTTTAAAGCGCTCAATGGAGCTGAAATTTTATATACGGGGAATTTTTTTATGAAATACAATAATTTAATGATAATTAATAAAAATTAAATTAAATCAATTGTTTTAAAAAATTAATGACCATTTTGGGACTTTGGCAAAACTTTGGAAAAGATTTTTTCTCACGTTTTAAAGATTATTTAACGAAATTTTATATACACGATAGTTTTGGGATAAAAACATACAATGATAAGTAAAAGTCTTATATCCCAATTTTTTGGGGATTCTGTCCTATGTTTTATACATATTTATATTAAAACTATTTAAAAAAAAGTAGCTAAAAAAAAATTTTTTCTTTTTGATCTAAGTAGGAATTGACTTTAAAAAATTTTTTTTAAATTACTTGTTTATTTTTTATAATTGTGGAACCCAAAATCCTCTAAATGATTACTTTTTATAAGTACACTCTGAATGCCGTGAAGAATGTTTCATATATCTTGAAAGAATTTCTCTCATACTTAGAAAAAAATTTCATGTCCGTACCTCTTTTTCAAACGAGTGAGGATTTTGTGTGTGTATGCATATATATGTACACACAATTTGAAGCATCTGCCCTATTAAATAGTGTAATACTATTGCATTGTAATGGGGACTGTAAGGATCTACTGCTTGCACCTGGCAACAGGTCGAGCGATACACAGGAGATTTGGCAGCGGGCCCATTTTTTACCAATCAGGGAATAACCCACCCAGGCTCCCAATTTTCCCGGCCCCAATACACCATTTGGGGACGGGGGGGGTTCCCTCCATTTTTTAACGATGTTCAGCGTCGTCGGGCCCACTATATACAGAGGAGGATCTGGCAACGACGGGGAGAGCCCGACCGGAAGAGCCCGGGAACGAGGTGGGAAAAAGACGAAGGCGAAAAACGTGGTCGGATGAAGGAAGAGGCTGACGATGGATTGTAATTTTTTACCATCTTGATATTTTTTCTTTATGAAGTGCCCCATAGAAGGAGAAAATAAACAGAGGGACAAAATTTTACGAAATTATTTTTTAAATTCCAACACGGCCCAATCCGAAAAGAACCCACAAGTTTACACTGGTGTCAAAAGGGGGTGCGATGGAGCAGGTGTTATATAATCAGGTTAAATAACAAAATATTTCAAATTGATCGGTGTTTGTATTTAAAATTGTGAACCAGGCTCAGGGGACATTCGGGATGAAGGAAAATTTCTAACAAGGAAATAGAAATCCTGCGTGTATTTTTCAAGTTGATGACCAGGGGACCCCAAATTTGCCCTCGCAATTTCAAGTGAAAAACAAGATTTTCTACATAGGGAGTCTTGTTATCACCTGCCGAGTTGGGCAAGGAATAAACGGATCCGTTTTTTTTCTTCATTTTTGTTTAAATGGAACCGTGACCTAAAAAACAACGAAGGAAATCCCAGTAGTGTTAAAGCAAAAACAGCGTTCATGTCGAGGTAAGGGCTATTTTTCCCCCTAAGTTAAAATATTGTGTAAATATTTAAACGAGTAATGGGATGCAGTCATATAAATTTTTTTTTAAAAATATATATATAATGGAAAAAAAAAAAGCAGATATATCTGAAAAGAAAATTTCATTGGTTTATGATAATATTTTATGTTTTTGGGATTATATTGTGTAGATGAAATAAGAAGATTTTACTTATTTTACCTGGAAATAATAGGTATCTTTTTTTAAATGTTGAAAAATATGTTATTTAGTGTTAAACTATATATATATAATTTTTTTTTATCACCATTTTTTACTGTTCGAAGTTGTCTAAAAAATTAAAATTTGGGTATAAAAAGTGCTTTGATATCAATTTAGTTTGCAAAATTTTAAAAAAAAAATAGTTGGATTAATTTATTTTGAAATAAGGGTTTTGGAAAAATTTATGTTTTTGGTGAAAAATATCCTTTAAAAAAATGTATATTTATTTCAAGAAGTTTTTCTGTTAAAATTTGTAAATAAGAGATTTTGTAGGTTATTTATAACTCAGTATATGGTTTACAGGGACGGATAGTATCGGCTTTTTGTATTATCTTTCCATTTATTTTTTCTCAAGCAAAAAACTGCACATTGCTTCGCCAATTCCCGTTCCTTATCGAATACCAAAAATCTAAACCCTACCTTCAGTGAAAAAATCCCCCCCTTCAGCAGAAAGAAAAACCGAGAGAGATTTCAGTACCTAGAAAACCAAACTGATGCCTTAAAACAATTAGCGCTAAAATTTAACTAAAAATTAAAAAAACGGAAAATCAAAGATAGAAAAGAAAACATAGCGCCTGTGCGGGAATGGAAAACCCGAATGTGGAGCTTTCGGGCCCGTACAGTGAAAGGGGAAAGGGAGCGATACTCAACCGGGCCCGCCGAGCCTTTTTTAAATGGGGCATGGCCTACTGCTCTGGGGAAATTTACATATTTAGGAACATTTTTCTAAAAATTTGGGGGGAAATTTCGTCAAGAAATCAAAAAGTGGTACCGAATACGAGTGCCCCAAAATACGAGTTTTTTGAGATACGAGCCGACGAGCAAGTATTTTTTTCTTTAGTTACGAGCGAAATTTGAGATACGAGTTCGGTTGTCGGTAGTAAACGCGTCCGCCATCACGTAGGCACCCCGAAAAGTGCAACAGGTCCTCTGACCTTTTAATGAATTGCCTAACTCATTTTCCCAACATTCTGAGAGGGAGGAAGAAAAAAACCCCCTTGGAAGTTTTTTCTAAACGGCCTACAGGTGAAAGCGAGAAAAATGAGCGAAAAGGCAAAAAACCAGGGGGATATCTAATTTATTTCTTTTAATTTCCTTTTTTTTTTTTGTGCAAAAATATTTGATATTTATAAATACGTTTTATTATTCAAAACCACGTAAAAAAAAAA
>BMAV01007933.1:414-13235 GCA_019973955.1 Trichonephila inaurata madagascariensis
ATTGGTATTCGCCTATATGGTGCCTCACTAAAAAGAGATACCAGCTTGTGAAAATGCCCCTCTAGGGTGCATTTCCCTTAGATTATCTGCGTGAGCTAGAGGTGTAGGGTCGACTAAAGAATAAGAGGTAGCCATGCTCTTAATATGACTTTATTAAGAACTAGAACTTAAAACTTTAACAGATTAGATAATGGTTATAAATGTGATAATCTACGATGAACAAACAAACAATACAAGTAATACCGAAATAACCTTACTCGGACCACTATCAATATCTAATCCGCCTAATCTCAATTTCAATAATAACGCAAGTCTTGAAATTAAATAGTCAATCCTACCTTAATTCAATCGTAGCTCCGATTCTAGGGAGTGGCGTCTTTACGCGAGCGCAATGGTATGCACCTTGACCTAATGGCTCTATCTTCGGAATAACCTCTGTTGGTCATCATTTCACAATTGTATCAATCTCTCGCATGACATTCCCCAAATTGCCATTTCACTTACTGAAACTTCTGTTATTTAAAAACTATCTAATTTGCATTTAATTTTCACGTTTCACTTCTTGGGTTTTGATTGGAAAAGAGTTGCCATTAATCTTGGCCCCAAAAGTACCCAAAGGACATGCTACAGAAAAGACGCGTAAGCCCGTCACAACTTTATGACTAAATAATAAACGGAGAAGTGATAGGTGTTTTAAGAATGTTTCTTTTTTAAATTCTTTCTTTAAAAATCGACTAATGGAAGAAATGTGGATGAACAAATGAAGTGAGAAACTGTTATAGATCTTACTTTACTGCACTTTTGTTGGTGCCGTGTGTTTTGTTTTACTCGATTAAGTGGATAAATTCTATACTTCCAAAGTAAAAGAAAAAGTTTCCCCTAAAAATAAATTAAATTACAGTATCTATGTGTCTTAAAGTACCTTTTTTGCATCGATTACTTTAATATGTGAATTGAGTAAATAATTACAATGAAACATAAAGTATTTAATTAATGAGTAACAAATCACAATTAATTTGTTCATTAATGTTAATATATTTTGTAAAAGAATAAGAAACTTAAGCCAAGTACATAATTCAAAATTCTTCGTTGATGGTCTCAAAAGATTTCACGAGCATTTCACTTTCTTATTTCTACTTGGCACATTTTTTTATTTGGTTTACACTGAGGAATGTGCCAAACATTCAGACTGACTCAAAAATAAATGTGTAAAGTATTTAAAAATCTAAATGCGAATTTATTTTTTTCCATTACAATTCAAGACTACGAAATCCAAAAATATCATGTGTCATGGAATAAATATTTAACATATATAATGTGGGGAAAAAAAGGTAACTTTTCAATTCCTACTATTAGTTCACCCTCTCCCTCTCTCTATATATATGAAATACTTCAATAAAAAAATTCAGGAGAGTGGTAAAATAACTGTGGTACGGGGCGAGTGGATGATGTTAATGTAGCAAACCAAAGAATACGGCGTAACCAGTGGTGAGTGAATGATACTGTATGTTGATGCATTTTCTATGATGGGATTGACGATGAAGTTTTATAAATTGTAGATCCAGTTTAGTCACATCATGAAACACATAAACATAAAGCATGAGCGACACTACACGTAACAAAGATAACAAACAAGCACACAAGGCGCGGCAGCAGGCTGGCTACATGTTAGCAGAGGGAAGAGAAGGTGGCCTTTCCAGAGTCTCGCTATTTATATGCAATGGAACATCACGTGATTTAGGAGGTGGATGGCTGCAGTTTCAAAAGTCCCCGGTACGCAGGAAACCAATTAAACTAATTTCTCGGTCGTCCTGAAGGACTGGATCTAAAATAAATCAAGAGCTATTACAGATTAAATTATTGGAAATATTAACATTGATATATAATATTTTTACAATATTTATATAACTGTAAAACGTGGCGAATGGATGGTATTATTGTAATATTCACGAGACAGTCTTGTTGTTAGTTAATACAGTTTATTGAAGATTTAACATATAGCGTTCCAACTTATCAAGAAGTAGGCAAGAAGACACAAAACACATAACAAAGAAACGAATACACAATGAGCTGCAGTCGGTTACATGTTGAAGGCAGACAAAGACAGAAGAGGCGGGATTTCCCAGATATCTCGATATTATATCTTGCGGGAAATCACATGATTTGTGCGGGTGGATGGATGTAGTTTCAAAAGTCCCCGTTAGGTGGGTAGCTAGTTAAAATAATTAAATGGTTGTCCTGAAGAACTGGACCACAGATAAATAAAAAACTATTAAAGATTAAATTACTGGAATTATTTCACACAGACACCCCCTCATATATATATATATATGAATCTTGTCCAAAATTTCATTTTTTAATTAAAATGTTTTTTATTCAGCCACTCAAGTTCAAATGCATATTTTAAAATAAAAAAAGGAAAGTCTCTTGCTGTATTCCTGTAGAGCAATGGATAGAGCGTTGGACTTCCAATCCAAAGACTGTGAGTTCGAATCATAACTGGGATGGCCTAATTTCTGAGAATGTAATTTCTTCTAACCATATTATTTTTAATGGAATAATTAAATTTAATTACTCAATAAATAGTAACAAACAAAAATTTTAATCCTATACCCTATATTTGTCTTACAATCTTAAGTTAGAGAACTAAATTAGACTGCACCCTCTAGTTGTAATCTTTAATTTATGATAAATTGATGACTCTGAAATAAAAGTAATTACTTTTATTACAATGTCTGATAATTCTTTTTTCCAAACTACACATGAAACTTCCGGGTTGCGACAAGTGTATTATTTTTCTTCTTACATATGTGTAGATAGAAAACAAGTAATATAAGAACATATTTTTTAAGTCTATTCCTACTTGGGTCAACAACTTTTTTTTACTTTAATTACTTTTTATTAAATAATTACAATCGATATAAATATGTCTACTCATATGACAGAACCAAAATATTAAGATACAAAATAGAAAGCGATTTTCCTTACAATTTACCACTTTCTTTTCTTTAACTTAATACTTATCTGCTTTTGATTCGATAGTAGAGCGCTTGTCGTATTTCTCCTAGGTTGGCTATTGCCCAATTCAAAATTTCTTCTCTCTTATTACCACTTTTCCTACAGACAAACGTTTCAACTCACTTGAATGGCAGCATAAGGACTAAGGACTAACTCTAACACACCTATTGACAAGGTTTAAATAGCACTACTCTCCATGGAAGGTGGTCTTAATCTCCAACCACATTTAAAGAAGAATTTCCCTAAGAGGATTAATAGAAAGATCAAGGATGGAACCTGTCACGCACCTATCTAAAATAAATGTAGGAAAATAAAATGTTTTTTTTTTCTTTCTTTTTTTTTTAAAAAAAAGTTTGTTTCCTATGAAAGAACTCAAACGAAAAATGCACATAAAGAGCAGATTCTCGATTTATTTTATTTGCTTATAAATAAAAGTTTGCTATGTAAAGCGTTGAAATAAACGGTACAAACAGTACAAACGACAATGACATTCGGGAATTTACAAAAGTTACTTGGTAATTAGCTAATTAAAACAATTTAGCTCGACGCTGGTTAACTTGTGAACTTCGATTTAGAATTTGGCAAACATTTAGTCTAATTAATGCCAGTTTCATTTTGCGTATCTAATTTTGATGCTAAGTTGGTTTTAATTACTGAAAGCTTTTGTGCATTTTAGTTTTACTTCTGAGGCTGAAATTCAGTTAAAAAAATACTTTTCCTCTAAATCTTAAGTTTTTTATCTGCTTAACATCTCTGAAATAACAAGATTTATATTAAAAAGATCAGATTTGGTAAATTTATTTTATATAATCCCATATAAAAGCAATATCATAGATATTATAGTAAATTAATTTCTTGTTATCTTTGAAATCATACATGGTGAATTATTACATTGCATGCTCTAAGGTAAGTGAATTAATACTAAATAATTAATACTAATAAATAAAATAAATAAATTATTAATACTAATAATAAAGTATGCATTAAATAAAGTCCTATATTTTCAGTATCTTATTTATAAATTTGAATTAATTACAAACCAGAAAAGTTATAAATCATATCTTAGAATAAAAATAATTAAGTTATTAAATTTACTTTGGAACAATGTTCTCTCAAAAATAATATTCTTGTTTAAAAAACATTTCCTTCCGTTGAATATTTTTTCCACTTTAACTAATAATGAATCATATAACAGTATTTTTACTTATATAAAAGTAAATAAGATGAAAGATGAAAAATAATAAAATCTTTCATAATTGAATACAAATTAAAAATATTTAGAATGCAAGGAATTCCATACGTAGCTTTATCCAAATGTTTTTCATATTTTTAAAAAGTACGAATAAGCAGTTGTAAATTAGATTGCATCATTAGTTAATATTTAAAACTTATTATTTCAATAATTTTATGAACTTAAGTTATAGTATTAAATGTAATATATTCAATATGAATTACAAAATTTAAATATTCACATATTTTGAAGTATTATTAAAACATAGTTTTTAAATGTGTTTTTGTTGTTTTCCGTGATATGCCTGTAATTAATTTCACATTTTTATATAAAAAAAATGTTTGGAAATTAAATACATTCAGAGTAACAAAATATCAATTATTGAGTAGAATATTAATTTTTTAATTCAAATTTATGAAATAAACTATGTATATTTAAAAATATTTTCTAATTATTGTTTTATAATGCCTGTAAAGTTTAAAATAACTAATCCTTTTAACTAATTAATTTCCTTTATTACCTTTTTCTCAGAAACTACTAATTACTCATGGATAAATGTTTTACAGAAGGTTGTGTATACCATCAATAACACTTTAGGGAAAGGTTTTGACTTTTTTTAAAAAAAATTTAATTAATTAAGAATTTTTTAAAAATTGTCCAATTTTTTCCCTTAAAATTTAGTTTAAGAAAGTCATATCTAAAATCGTTAGCTAGATATTTCAAATTCCCTCTTTCAAGATATGTAAACAAATTAAAAGTCGGCTCACTGAAAATTTGAGGAGTATATGATATGTAGTTTTTGAGAAAAAGGTACATAAATTGAAAAATTTTAAATTTGTAGAAAACAGGCTTTAAAGTAAAAATTTGTAATTTTTTGATCGTTAACTTTTTTTAGTATTTTCAAGAAGTATATGGCGCCTTTTGTACTATCTGCTCATACAAAAGACTGCTTTAATTATTTTTTTTTCATTTTTTTTTAACAATTTTGCCTTTTTTGAGAATCTTAAAAGGCTTTCGTTGGGCTACACGAATCCTACGGGCATCTAGTTTTTTGAAGCATGACACACAATTATACCTTGCTTCAGTATCAGAATGTTTTAACATCATTAATTTTGCTATATGACTCATATTGAACTGTGCAATAACTATATTTACCCCGAATCATTACCATGTATCATTAGATCATTAACCATGTGGGGTTATTTACTGACACATTTGGGTTCCGAGCTTTTCCATGTAAACATTTTCTTAATAACATAAGATCACTATTAGATCCCTAAAAATTGGCTTCATTTTATTAATAATTGTATATAGCACGTGTGTATATGCTAATGATCATTGTGCATTTCATTACATTCAGCTTCTGTCTTTTGAAACTTTCAACAGGCATTTATACCCGCGGGACACAGTTCATGTTAAGGGCTCTCGTTTGAAGACAGAAGATGAAAATAAATAGCCCAAACAGCAGTTTTCATGCTGTGCAGATCATTTATATTATCTCTAATAGCCATACTATAATATCTTTGAATTTTTGATATTAAAATGTCGGTGAGTCAGTTACAACCACAAAAGCGTTTTTTATCACTTTTTTATCTCCCTGTCAAGATCCAAAAGACGTGTAACCATACACTTTTGGATAAACCCAATTCAATTACATTTTTCCACTTGAACATCATATGGATTCGCGCTCAACAGAAATTTATACAAGGGGAAATACTGGTGCTCCTAACAAAGCTCATTTGATGCGCATCAAGAAGTATCTTCATTTAAAAAATAAATAAAAGTACTTTTAACCATCGTATTTCCTCATAATTATATATCTTTTTGAACAGAAATATTAGAACTTTTAAAAAATATAAAAATGTGAAAATCGATA
This sequence comes from Trichonephila inaurata madagascariensis, assembly GCA_019973955.1. Taxonomy (NCBI): domain Eukaryota; kingdom Metazoa; phylum Arthropoda; class Arachnida; order Araneae; family Nephilidae; genus Trichonephila; species Trichonephila inaurata. Next base: position 6,540 of record BMAV01007933.1, read on the forward strand.
ATTTTTCTAAAATTCATGTGCCAGACCGCCTTAAGTCCCATATTCACAGTTAAAAATTATTTTATCGTACATGATTTAAAATATAACAGAACAGTCCTAAAATTCGTTTGCTGTCAAGCTCATTAAATGTTATTAAGAAATATAACTTTTTAAATTAACAATGTTTGCATTTCTAATTTATTTGGAAGCAAATGTGATGTCAGAAATTTTAGCATTTTTTTGCGATGAATGATCGACTTTTGTACTATTATCCGTATACGAATTTTGAGCATTTCAAAAAAATTAATTGCTTAGATGCATGTTTATTTTATATTATGGATGTAACAAAACAGAAAATAAAAAAAAAATTGTTTATTAAAGCATATCTATTATGTATACATAATTACACTCAACCGCTATGAACTTGAACCGGCTGAAAAAAATGTTGAATATAAATCTGATTGCAACTTCTCTGCTGCAGCTCATCTCAAATCATTTGCTGATTTATAAAGTTTAATTTAAGGAGATAAGATTATGGAATGTAAATAAAGTTAATATTGGAAATATTGTTGTGATTCTTCTGATAAGTTTGAGTTCTAGAAGTTACTTCTACATTAAACAAATTGGATAAAATTATGATATTATTTATTGCTATATATACTAAGAATTTTAAGTTTTAGAGTAATAACTTTCAATTTTTTTTTAGCCTTCCATTCTTTAGAGAATTCTGTTTACTGTTCGCAGAATCTTTTCTATTATATTAACTAAGCGTTTTTTCCCTCGATTTTAGAATGACCATCACTAAACTATTTTAAATTTCAATAATAATATGTATGGGTATTAAAGCACAATAGCGAAGTCATGTATTGAAAAATCGATTCCATCGAATCCAAGTTATGATATAATTGTAATTTTTTCCAATGCACCTGATGAACATGAGTGGTTTATGGAATATTACGATTAACTACATTTTAAATTAAAGTATTCATTAAATAATAAGGAATTCCTTAAGTCTAGCTTTATATCAGTTGCCAAAGCTTTGTTTCTCATCGTTTAAGCATACAAGAAAAAATTTAACGAATTGATCAAGAATTTTGCCTAAAGTATGAAATTCTTAATACACATAAAAAAAATTTGGGAATTCAAAGCCGTTGATTTTTTTTTCAATTTAAATTTCTGACGAAGAAATTTTTAATAAATTAGCAAACTTTTACAAAGATTGAGAAAACAAGACATAAAAAAGAAAATCAGTTAAATAGAATGGGCTTAGAATTTTTGGGAAATCAATAGTGTTAACGTAAAATCTTTTTTTTTTATTTTAAGATGTTAAGATGCCTTCTTAACATTACTCATATTTTGATGTTGTTATTTAATCATACGACCTTAAGAGAAACTAGTTCTAAGACATCATTTGAACAGAAACATGTTTTCTGAAAGCCATATTTTTGTAATAAATATGTATTCCTTCTCAGATACTAAAAACTAAAGGTAAATAAAACTTTTTTTTTGGATAAACTAATATGAAATTTAAAATGCAATATCTATAAAATGGAACTTTGAAAGGCATTTAGTGAACAATTTAAATTACTTTTTATGGACATTTTTTATTTTTCAGTTTCGACAGGACACATCTCGCCAAGTATGCTTTATTGCATACATACAAAACATACACATAAAAAATATTATAAATGTTAGTTCTCATTTTTTTCATTTACTTTTGATGTATCATGAACAAGACGTTACAGATCAGAAAAATCGCGTCTTGTTTTGAAAATTTGGTAGTAACAGGTTACATGACACTATATTCAGTTTCGCGTCGGTTGTATCATTTTTGGCGACATAATCCTAGCGCAGGCAAAACGAAAAAATCTAAATTAATGCAAATTTCAATATCATAATGAACAATTATGACAATAATAACTTTATAATTTAGGGCAATAATTCAAATTGTTGCAATAAACTTTTACCTACATTTTTAATGCATATGGTTTACATGTTCATTTTACATATTGAACCTTTTGAGCTATAAGTTGCACGAAAATAACTCTTTTAGGAATTAATGAATATCTCACTAGACAAGCTACTATGGATTAATTGCGGTCTCATATACGTTAATATTCTAAAAAGTATTAGTATTATTAAGTGCATCATTGTAATAATTTTCCTGTTTGAAAGAAAAACAAGTATTTTTTGTACAAATGTACATTATTACATTTTATTTGATGTAATTTAACTTTATGGATTTCTAAATATTTTAAATATTTTCTTTGTTATAGTTAACAAATTGTTGCATTTGATTTTTGAATGTTTTCTAACCTTTTTTTTTTATTACGAAATACTTCCTTTTATGCGCATTAAATAAAAGACACTTATTTCCTTGTAAATAGAATGTTTGAAATATTTTCCACCGGAATATTTTATGCCAATTTACGTTCGATATAGATTTTCTAGTACATTGCATTCGGTGAATTGTAAAAAGTCAATTAGTCCTTAATGGCAAATCAGAATATGAAATACAAAAAACATATTTTTTTAGATATATATTAGTAATGCTCTTTATGCATAAAAGCATATGAGCAATTCAAATTCTCCATTTAAAAAAAAGAAAAGAAAAATTCATATAGAAAAATAATCCAAACCGTAACTTATTGTTAGTGTATGAGAAAGCAAATCTTACTATTCTGGGTGCTACTTTAATACATCAAAATTTTTTTTTAAACATTTTTATATACACTAATTGTGGAACATATTTAAAAAAAATTATATGGACAAGTTTCATAAAACTTTTTGTTTATCTCTATCTTAACTTGTTTCTAAAATTCAAAAGTTATTTTTTCGTTTTTTAATTTTATACATAAGGGTGTACTGATGGATAGATAGCTGATTTGTTTTTAATCTTTGTTCCATTTAATGTTTTGCGTCCTCAAAATTCAGAAATAAATAACAAAGGTACAATTTTTCCACCTAAGAGGATATGGAATTTTTAATATTGACTTTATCTGTTTCTAAATACCTTTCCTGATAATATAAAACTGTTTTTCATTAACAAAAAGTGATGAAAGATTGAAATTTTATAAAGAGAAAAAAAAATGGATTTTTCCAAGAAGTAAATAATGAATTATAATAAAATTATATTATTCTTTTTGTATCAATTCACCCATAAACTGTTAGTAATATTACAAAATGTTTCTTATCATAAGAAGATTCTGAAATTACCTTTCTAAATTAAAGTGAAAACGTGTTGTGTTAAGTCTTCAAGCAATTGCATAACATTTTTTTTAGAATCAGACGTTGCTACACTTAGAAAAATTGAGACCTTTAATTGTATCCAGAGCTGCAGCAATATCTAACAAATCCTCTCTTTCAACAATGAACATTTAATATATTTTTACGAATTTTGTGTAAATAGTGCAAATAATTTGTATTTGAGTGTTTAATGCATTTATATTACTCTATGTAATATTTATTTCATGTTAAAATTGTGCTACTCACAAGCAATGCAGCCCCTTACGTTATAATGGCGATTCAATGAGAACTTGGTGAAATCTTGGCGGTAGAGTCAAGTTGGTCTCATTTTTGGTGACCAAGTTGGCGTCCAATTTGGTGACTTTGGCGATCATTTTGGAGTCATTGGTGACCATGTTGGAGAGTTCGGAACCCTCTGGAATCTTCTAAAATGTAGTGGATCTCTCCACCAGTGTCACGTTCAATGACACAAGCGGTTATATATATTTCTGAAAGTTTCTCTCGCACTTATAAATAAAGATACTCGCCGGTACGGTGTTCAGTCTTGATTAAGGTATCCGACTATTCGGGATTTTAAAAGGGCGCATGAATGGATAATTTTCATGATATTTAGTGTCACAGATTAGAATACATGTATAAAACTGTTTTAAGGACATTTTGACAAAAATCCTTTATTTAAAAACAATATTTCGGCTAAAAATTAACTTAGAATAACCTTTTTTTAAAAATGCTCTGCTTTTGTGAAAAATGCTTCTATTATAATAATATTTTGCCTGTATATAGCTCAGACCTCTGTATAGAGGCTCAACTATGACTTTTGAAAAATTCACATTATTTTCAGAGTTACAACCATTTGAAATAATTATCGGCGTCTTTTTTCTTAAAATTTCTCTCATCTGTGGTCCTAAAACATGTATAAACTCACTTCTAAGTTATATATTTCAAAAATTCTAGTTGAGCCTCTGTACAGAGGTCTGAGCTATATACAGGCGAAATATTATTATAATAGAAGCCTTTTTTCACAAAAGGAGTCTATTTTGAAAATGGGTCATTCTATGTTCATTTTTTGTCAAAATATTGTACTTAAATAATTATATATTACAATACTATTCTTAAAACAACTTTATATACATTTTCTAATCTAAGTGACACTAAATATCTTAGAAATTATCAATTTACACGCTTTTGCAAAATCACGGTTCCGAACGTAGTCGGATACCTTAATACATTTGATAAAATAAATTTCCCTCAAAGTTACAAATTAAACTTTTAAGCAATACTAAACTTTTGAAATACGTAAATAATAAATATTTGTTTATATGTTGTTGTTTTTTTCTAAAATTTAAAGTAAATATAATGATGTTTAGCATTATTTTACCTAAATTGCAATACATTAAATACACTTTCCATTGTTTACGATTCGAACCTAGAACAAAGGAGAAAATGAAAATGTAACCAAATGAAAGAAATAAAAAATATTAACAGGGAAATGAAATATTTGCCAAATATTTATTTCCATTTGTTCAAAGTAAAATATCTAAGTATATTTTGTACACATAATATTTATTATGAAAGAACAAAGAGAAAGTTTATTTATTTCTACTGTAAAAATTTCTGGATTGTGTAGTGCATATATCATACCATATTAATTGTGGTGTTTAGAACATATTGTATCTTTTAATTGTAACGCAAGATTGTTTGTAGTTATTCTTGTTCATTTATATTTTTAATTTTCAAAATCAGCAGAAAAAACAGAGATTCTGTTCTGAAAAATAAAATACGTCTGAATTTAATCGTGAACAAGAGCATTAAGTAGAATGAATCTTTATTTAAATATATCTGTCTTCAGTACCAAAAATAAAGAAATTATCTACCATAGATAGAATTATTTAAACATTTATGATATGAGCCTGCCGAGGGATTAAATAATTGAAATCACATAAATTAAATAATTGAAATCACATAAATATACTTAAAATAGAAAAGAAAAATATAAAGCATTTTAAAGCGTGAACTAATGTAAGAAAAAAAAAGTTAATAAATTTTGTAATATGGTCCCTTTCTGATGGCGAATATATTACACGATTTAATTTTTACTTCCAAGAGAAATCGAATATATTTAATTGGTAACTAATACACTTTTTAGCAAAAAGTTATTTGATGTAATGGAAACAACAACATTTGAAGTCTATCGCCCATAATTTTTAGAACCTGTAAATTTATTCAGTTTAAAATTTTAATTGAACACATTTTTAAAAGCTTTTTATCTACCTTTAAAAGCTAGTAAAATATTCCTTTTGACAAATTATTCAGCATATGAATATAAGAATGGAAATAAAGAAAATATATACAAAAAGCTTGTAAAAGACATGGAGTTTATTAATAAAAAAGTTTTTCAATACCCATTGTATTTTCCCAAATGTAAGAAATTCTTGTGATATAAAAATATATGCAAATACAGTTATTGAAAAACGTGTTCTTTATTTTTTTGTAAAATGTTCTGGAATTGCGCTAATCTTTTTATATGAATAGCTGTTTTTATTCAATGTTGTTCAACACGCGTGTTAAGGTGTGCGAAAACATTATCAGTAATTTTATTTTTGGGGTATTGAAAATCATATAATTTATAGTTTTTTTTTAATCAAAGGAATACATTTTAATAAAACAATAAAATATTTTATTCCTTTATCTTTTAATTTGTGTTAAAAGAATTTGAACAGTGCTTGAAATATTAGTAAAATATGAAATAGAATTAAATTTCTAAATAAAAACTATTATTTTCCATGTTCAATATAATGCAAAAATTAAACTAATAAATACTTCACCCAGAGATAGAAAAATTTCAGAATTTTTAATCATGTTTCTTTCCTTATATTGTTGTTTCATCAAGTATTTCCTTTACATACAAACAGTAAATTAAATTACACAATTACATTATAAAACAATTCATACTAGATTAAATTATGTATCTGTTTGCTTATATTTAGTAATTAGTAACATGTAAAGAGTTAAACATTGGCAATTACTTTTATTATATTTTTTCACTTCGAAAACTTATGTCTTACAAAGCTCACAGAAAATGCATGGTTATGTAATCATTTTAATAAAGCGAAAATCTGTATAATTTCTTAAAAAGTAAATTAATTTAAAATTTATAGGGAGATATTTGAATTAGTTAAGATTTTAGTCTTTATTGTTTTGTAGCTTGAAGTTAAATCTCTTATTCCTTTTAAAATTTTCCCACTGCATTTGAGGTGAAGATAAAAACAAAATTTATTTTCATTCTTTCAAAATAGTCAGGACTTACCTACAATATATGCTATTAGGAATGGAGATTTATATAATTACTTTTTTAATAGTCTAAAAACCTGCTGTAATTAAGAGAATTATCGGAATATTTCTTTGATGAAGAGTAGTGGATATACGCGAATTATTAATGTTCTGATTTTGGCAACATAAGAAGCACCTACC
>BMAV01007933.1:13365-24164 GCA_019973955.1 Trichonephila inaurata madagascariensis
TATTGATATCCAAGTTCTTGCCTTAAGAATTCGATTGTATTGAAATATATACTTATTCCTGTAATTTTCACCTCTTAATATAAAACGTATACAGAACTTCTAATATTCTCTAAAAGTGAAGTAGAATGATTTTTTGTGCTCTTGTAATCCAATAGCCAATTAGATTTCAGCAAAACCAATTTTCAGTGGATCTCTGCTCCTCAAAATAAACATATGTGCCAAATTTCAAGTCTATATCTAATAGAGTGAAAACGCAATTTCTATTATCAATACAATCCGTAACCCCATTGAGAGTCAATTTCCAAAAGAACTGTTTTTAGCAGATTTTAATTCAACAACAACAAAAGAAAAAAAAAAAACCATACAAACCAAATTTCATTACAGTCCTAGTAGTTCGAAAACAAGATTTTCGTTGTCAATACAACCTAGTAACCCCCCGCTCCCCCCCAAGAGTCAATTTACGTAAAATCCATTCTTGTGGATCTGTATTCAACAAAAGAAACATGCTTAACAAATCTCCACAACAAATCTTGCATCCCAACTAGAACGTTTTCTCTCGATTTTTTTTTCTTTGACTCGAGTAAATATTCTTGACTAATTACAGTTTCTACGCCACGAAACATTTTATATAGTAATGTAGTAACTATTTTAATTACTGTTGGCTAGTAAAATTGTAACACCAAAAACGAGGGATGATATAAACGTCAAAATCTTTTGTACGAAAGAAGATACTGGAATATGCAAACGATCAGCATTTGAGAGCAATTGAAAGATGTAGGAGGGTGAAATAGTGTGTCAAACTCTGTATAAAAAGAACATTACGCAGCGCATTGCCCTTTCAAAAATCACAATTGAACGTTGGTTGGTTGTGACAGTATCGCCTTATACCTCGTAGATAGAGGATAAAGAGCTACCAATACTTGTCAAAATTTGATAATCGTAGAACTGTGGACTAACGTGAATGCAGCTTATCATCCACGATATTGCAACTCGAATAAATTGGAATCAAACGACTGCTTTGCGAATATGGAATCGATAGGCTGAAAAGAGTCTTACTGAATGTCATGCTAGTTCTTTATGGCATTTCATCATTCATGCGCGAGAGGACAGATATGTTGTCAGGATTGGTCTTTAAGAATCGTACAATCATAGCACGGGGCTTGAGTCAAGAAGTGGACTTGTCTGCAGCATGATAAGTATCCTTCGGGATAGCGCGACAACGCCTGGAGCAGCACAGCGACCATTGTTGACACTGAAGTATAGAGATGCACAGTAACAGTGAGAGAGAGAGAGAGATGACTCCAATGACAAAACTGGATACAGAGGTTCATCTACGTCGCATTTTAAGGTATCCGACTACCCTGCAATCATGATTTTTTTTTTAAAAAAACGACAATTTTTTTACATATAATTTTCTTTTATATGCTATCTTATTAGCTTTATAAAAATACCAATTTTTTTATTTTCCATTCACTAGAACAAAAACTACAAGTGTTTTAATAAAAGCAGAGATGCCATACCTTTATATACCAGTAAGATGTCAAACATTAAAATGCGTTTTACTCGAAATGTGTGTATGGTTTTTTTTCTTTCGAAAAGCTCAAACGGGGACAGCGATTGCTCAAAACGTTTTGAAAATAATTTGCTGAAATTTTTTGTGTATGTTCTGTATAACAGTAGAAGTGTTTTAACCTTCAGATTTATCAATCACTGTTTTATTTAAAAAATTACAGTTCCTTATGTGAATAGAATTACTGTTTTTTTAAGCAATTTCATATAATAGCTAAGATAAAGTGCTCTAGTATTTGTAAAAATAAAAATATCTCTTATCCTGAAGGTAATTTCAAACAGGAATTGCAAAGTAATAGATCAAAATTAAAAAATTGAGAATTTGTTCATTTACTATTTGTATACAGTGGCCCCGTTTGTGGAATTTTTTATCAATTTTTACCCATTTTATCCTATTTTAATAGTAATCATTTATTTTTCCCATCTCAATTTTAGCCTTTTTTTAAAAAAAACTGTACTAAATAAGTCTAAAAACCACAATAAAATCTCCATATCTCCATTTTTTTTTAAAAAAAAAAGTTGTCGCAAGTAGTCGGATACCTAACGTATCGCGGTTCTGCTTTCATGCTGTCAACATCATGTTGGACGTATCTTGTCTGAAGGAACAGAGGAGATTTGCCTGCTTACAATCGATATCTTCACATAGGCCTTGCATTAGTGAATATTAACTTCACACTAATCAAGGGCTTTTGGCGACGGACCTCATAATTTTGAACCATGGCACCCTTTCCTCCCAGCTACCGCACCGCACCAACCGGAAATTGTTTGAACTCTCGACAGATTTTACGTGCGACGTTTCCCTAAACGGCGGGTCTTCAGAGGTACTGGGCTCAAACTCATGGTACGCCGGCCACATGTTCGTTACCTTCACCACTAGGCTACCGCGGTCCTCACATGGACCTTTTACCTGGAGTATTAGTATGAGCAGCAATTGGGCACACAACATTGAGCATAATTTCTGGCAGCTCAGTATAAACCTAATTTCGGACTTCTTTGTACTAATTTCGGACGCTGCGTTCCTCTCAAATTGACTACAAATTCAATTGTGTTTTTCTCCTACTACGCTGTATAAGTATAATAGAGTTTTGTTATCTAAAGTAAAAAATTTTAATAGCCAGGAATGTATTGATTGGTCACAATTAAAAGTAACTGTAACTTATTAGAACCATTCCTTTTGCTAACAATTATTTCATTCTATTCCAATATATTTTGCTGGAATGCAGTTTTTCTTTCAATATTTTTTAAAATTTTTAAGCATTAAAAATGTCTATTATACACCTAATGATTTCATTGGTTAATAATAAGCATGTAATCCGCTTGTTGGAAATATAGTTTCTAAATGAATCCTTTTGAAAAAATAAATATGAAATTATCATATACGTGAATTAAAAAAGACGTATTAATCAACGAATAATTTTTAAGAACCGCTTCAAGGAAATAGTTTTTGAAAAACAAACTTATTTCCATCACGTTTGGAAATCAAACATCTTTTGAAAGTGATCTTTTTAAATAGAAAAGTATATTCATGAGACCACATGAAATTTCCTATAATTATGCAAATGAATGACATTTATGCATTTTGCTGACAGTAATTACTTACGAGAGTTAGGAAAGTTTATCCAGAACTAGGATTTATCAACAAAAAGTCTGTCATTTTCTTAAAAAGACTGATTTCAATTTCAGCAGTTATTTTTAAAAATTCGGAAAACTTTTGAATATACGTAAGTTTAGTAAATATTCATTAAAGAGTACGTTTGTCGAAGGGAAAATATCATGCATTAGGTGTTTATTTTTTTTTTATTATTATTATTATTAGAGAATGTGATTGTCAGTTTAAAATGTATTCAGTTGTGAATTATTTGTAGTTATTATTGTAAAATTCAATCTTTAAATCATGTAGGAAGGTTTATAAAATATTCCTGTGGCTGCTATTTACAGCAACAACAATGGTAATTTAATTAAGCAAAACATACCCCTAGACAATAAAAAGTGCATTGTCTATTTCCCTTGGCTTAATGAACAGACCTTAAAAAAAACATTACAAGTAAAATAGTTTCTTTAGTATACCGAAAGAATAATTACTTTTTCTTTCACAGAGCAATGCAATTTTCTCTGTCTCAGATCCATGTCTACAAATTATTTTTCATTTGGCAAAACATTCTTTTTAACCTGACAATTAAGTAAAATGAGGTCAATTCAGTTAACTCTGCGCTATGTTCTCATTAAAAGAGGTAATTGCATAAATGGAATTTCAAGTCTGAACTTTCATGAGAGCACAAAATTCAGAAGAGGAAATATATTTTTCTTCTGTTTTTCCCCCCACAAAACTCTTTGCAATATTTTCGCAAGATTGAAAATTTAGAGTTTTGCACCACCAAAAACAAAGAGGTTATTGCATTTTCTTTCTAAGAACTTAAAATTATTTGAGGAATTTACTTTATTTTTTTTCAAAAAATTGTTTTAACTCTTATTGACAAAACAGGAAAAGAAAGTAGTTATTTTGTTAAGTAGGGCAAAAGTAATAATATTAAAGAACAATTTTTCGAAGGAATTGGAAATTAGAAATGCAGTGGACTCAAGAATCTTTGCAATTTGATTATGATTAAATTTGTAGACATGAAGCAGAATTAAGACATTGAAATATCATTAATGATGCGATTTTATCTTAAAACATTTAGTAGTAAAGACGTCCAGATACCATGCATCGCCTATTTTTTCCTTCATTTACGATATGAATGGAAAGTATTTGCTAAAAAAATAAGGTTTATTTTACAAGATTTACGAAATTACGTTTGTGTTGGAAGATTCTAGAATCCGATTGTTACCCAAATCAAAGATCGCTTTAAGAAATGAGGTTCGTAATTTTTGTTGTTGTTACGTATGCCACCTGATCGACAGTAACATCAGACCAAGGCCCACGAAATTCATAATGACAAGGAGCTAGTTGTACGTCTGTCGTTAGCCTTAGCTTTCAGCATCATTCAGGTGATAGAACGATTTGGCTCGGTTCCACCGAAATTTGGAGGGAGAACACCCTGGAGTTAGTCAGAGGCATCTCACCTATCTTCCCTTTCCACCAAACTCTCGAGAGGACTTGAGGCTCGGTGGCTATTTAGAGAACCCCCCATGCCTCACCATACTTTTACAAACATCCTTGCCTTCTATGGGATTGGACCAAGTCCCTACGGTATCGCAGTCAGCCTCACTAACCACTATGCCGGTTAGGTGGATCTTAATTTCAAACCCTGGTTAGATGGCAAGATAGACCACAAAGTGTCACCCGATTTTCAGTATCCACTTAGCATCGCATTGAAGATTTTGCACCCTAATAGATTTAATGCGAATCAACCAGACAACGTGATCGAATTTGGAACAATGAGATACGAAATTCTCTTTGAATTGTTTTAGTCAATTAACGCTAGAGATTGCAATATCGGACCAAGAGTTCAATACCGGTATTTGGTATTTTTCGCATCTTAATACCGGGATATCGGTTTTAATACCGGTCGTAGAAATTTTTAAAAAAGAAATAAAATACACGGGTGTTTTTTTGTTCTATTTGCCAGTTTTATTAGAAATTGTAAATATCACAAAAAATAATTTGTAACTTATAAATAATAACAATATGTAAAGAATCACAAAAAAGTAAAGGAACATCTTATTTATTTAAATTACAACAAAGTGTATAAATATTACGATTCAGTCTGTGGTACCATTACAAATTCTTGAAAAGTGATCTTAAAAAACATAATGCATCAATTGTATGTATGATATGCAAATACAATGTGAATAACGAACTCACCAATTTAAAATCATCAAAATATTACGCACTTTCTTCACAATTACAACCTTGTTTTCACATATAAGAATATCAAGCTACGAGTCCTGCGTGTGCAGCATCTCTCTGAGCTGTAATAGGATAGTGTTAGGCTGCCTCTTACGATGATCCACATAATTTATCAATTATCTTGATTGTACGATGCAACTTTATCTTCACAGTCTAATTAATTTCGCCCGTTAGGGATACAAAAACGAAAAAGGTATACTATTTTGCCATGTTGGTGATCCCTGAATATATAGTGCAGGCAATTTTAAAAATTTCTTGCAAATATCGAAAAAACGATATTTAAACTTCCGGATACCGGTATTACAAAATTGTTCAAATGGCTCAAAATACCGGTATTCGATATCCCGGCAAACCGGTATTGCAATCTCAAATTAACACTAAATGTGTCACGGTTTAAAAAATCAATATACCCACTAGACCTTTGAGATACATGCACATTTGTGAATAAGAACTTTGAATTTGAAATGAAATTAAATGGTCATGATATCCTAGTCGTCATATTCCCGAGCTCGTGATGGTGCTTGTCGAGTTACAGGTTCGAATCTTGATGCCACTGAAGATCCGCCGTTTAGAGGGGGATCTATAATAAATCTCTTTTACCTCACAATCCTGACGTTGATATGGTGAGGACGTTTTCAGAGGTAGAGCTTAGATTTTGCCCTCATTACTTCACCCAGGTGCAACATAACAAGTTTTGTCGCCAATAAGCTTCTGGTTGCCTTAGCGTGCAATGTTAATAAACACTCAATCATTTATCGAAACTAAATGATAAATCTCTTTTTTATAGTTATTTCACAAAATTGCTTTGTAGGGATTGAATTAAATGAAAAGTTGCTTCTTTCCGCTTCATTTTATTAGTTAAATCAAATCACTGTACTAAGTATCAGAAGTTCTATTTTTATTGAAGGTTGTGTACGTAAGAAGTTCTTAGCAAATCAAAAATCCATCCCCTCAATCAGATTGCATGGCATTCAATTAACTGTGTTCTAAATCAGAATCAAAATTATAAACTATTTTATACAGCTTCAAATTCATATTCTCTTTTTGAAGCGTGATTAAGGTGGCAGCATTCAATTTTAAATTAAATATCCTTTTTTTTTCTTCAGAAGCATATTATATCATAAATCGAAAGTCTTTAAGACTATAGTTTACACAAATAGGATTCTATTAAAACAAGTAATATATATATATATATATGAAATGGTGCGTGGAACGCCACGCGATAGAAGTGAAACTACTTTGGCGACGTTGGAACATTGATTATTTGCTCTAATATTCCAAACTGACCGTGTACATGTCTCAATCGCCTAATTTTCATGAAAGGTATTCTTGACGAAATGAGTCTTTCTGATATCAAATCCAAAGTAGGAAAATGTGCAGGAATTTCTGGGTATACACAAAACCATAATATTTTGATAAATTTGGTATACTTTATTCTATTCAAACTTTGTCGGCAATCGTAGCATGCTTTAATGTGTCTTCTAAATTAATTCCCGGTAAAATATTTTGTAAAATATTTTTGAGCTGAGCAACAGGCGCTTTCAAATCATCTCTAAACCATAATCTATCATAAATTGAACGCCCGTGACCGAAAGGATTATCAACGAATCACTTTTCAAAATCTATGTGTCATTTTTATGGGAATCATAAAAATCTTTATATCTAATCATCTTTGTAACGTTATTACTGATTTGCATGCATCAGTTCCTACACGCACTAGACTTGTTGAGGGCTCTGTAGTTAATGGCACAGGGGGCTCACAAAGTCCGTATTAATCTATGATGTCATTAGAAGAGTCTCAATAGCATTCCCATCCCTTAAACTGGCCATTAAGTGAGTGTTAAGCAGTGTTTTTTTTCCGTGCTCGATATTCTCTCATGTACTCTGATGGAGATTTGGCAATAGCTCTTGAAGAATTTGCACTATTTTTCTGGGTTTTTTTTTGTTTGTTTTTTTTTTTTTGTCACTTTTTCGACTGGACTTGCTACTAGTTTTTCTTTTATTTGAAGTTATGCTTCTTTTGGTGCATTAGGGAAAAATAATGAGAGTAAATTTTTACGATGCGCGCGCACACCGTCACAAAAAACCGACACCCTGCATTTTAGATTTTATAAATTATTAGTGTAGAAAAAAAATAATACAAAGCTGATAAAATTAATTAACCTTAATAATCCAAACGTGAAAAATAGGCAAATATTTTTAATTTAATTTATCTTTAATTGGAAATAACTTATCTGTTTAACAATATTCTTCTTACAAATTAATTTTTTTTTAAATTTCTAGAGGATTTTTTTAAGATTTTAAAATTTTATTAAACAATATTGCATTGTAATTGAAACCTTTTATTATCATTAATATTACACCATATGTTTCAACTGTTTCATGTGTTTTGATAATTTAAAATTACACTTTACATTTCTGTAAAATAGTTTCTAATAACAAAATGTTACCAGCTTTTTCTTCTTTTAGAAACAGTTAAATGAAAATTTTTAATTAAAAACAATATAAAATAGACTTATTTAGCGCTAAGAACATTTCGTATTTCATTATTTGTTTTTATACACTTAATTAAGTCACTTATTGATATGAAAAGGGAAAAAAAGAGAGAGAGAGAGAATTAGATCTTCTATATGTGAATGTGATTCTTTTTAAACTTTTTATAAAAATTGTATTTATTTTTTTAAATTAAAAAAATGTTAATGCACCGTATTTATTATTTTTCAATTCGATTTTATTTATTTTTTTAAAATAGGAATTTCATTCTTTTTTTTAAAGAATTCAAAGATATTTTGAAGTCATAGTTGAAAAATAATAGTTGTATTTAAGAAAAAAAAAATTAATAAACTAGAAATTTTTCCCTGACAAATTAAATTTTTTAGAATTTGTATTTAATTTTTTTCAAAGCTGAAAACTTGCATATACACAAAAACCTTTTATACATCCTGCTCAAAATGATAAATTCTACAGTACCGTAAATGTGCTTTTTAACTATCGCATTTTTAAATAAAACGAGTTTTTTTTTTTAATTTTATTTTTTATGTAAGATGACCGAAGATGTAGTGTGTTTCTATATGGCTGAATATGTCATAATATCAACTACACATATATCACATCAGACCCCGTAATTCTGGACTTCTTTCAAATGACAAGGTCGACACATGTACTGGCACCCCGTGTCCAAACTATCACACCACGGCAAAGGGAGGAATTTAAGTCACAACTCTTGATATTTGACATTTCTGCATCCAAACTTCCAGTTACATTATCCTAATTGCGGATACGTAACGTAAGAATTAAAAACTTCAAATAAATTATTTTAATTATTATAAATTAATCATTTTAACACTATTCTGAAAAGTAATGTTTTAAATAAATGGAAAATTTAGATTTTTTTTTTAACAAAAACAAGTGATTTCTGATCAAAAATATATATTTACTGAAACAATTGATTGTAATAATGATTTAAATGAATTTATCTTCCACAAATGACAGCTATTAATGTAAAAAAGACAGTTTTTCGTTATTAAACATCAGCTCAATATAATATTTTTGTTGAAATAAATATATATTAATTTATTTTAAATTCACTATTTTTTTTTAAATATGAAATAGTTATTTCTATTGCCAAATAGTTAATTTTTGTACTCACTATCTGTTTATAGCCTTAAACTATTATAATGTCCTTGAAATTTTAATCTTTCTTTTTTTTATTAAAGCATTTCCTTGTAGTTGCTTCTGAGAACGAGTTATTAAAGAATCAAAATGGCGATAGATGAAGATTGATTGTTGATTAATTCGTTCTCCGATTATTCATCAATAATAAATATCAATATGTATACGTTGCATGCTAAAAATTGTCCATTTTTTTACTTATGTAGAAATAATTTTATTTTGATATTTAAATAAACTTTATTTAACTAGATAATACGTTATAATAAAACTTCAAATGTATTATATATATAATACATTCAAATGTATTATATATATAATACATTTGAAGTTTAATAATTCAACGCAAATGAAAATTAAAACGACAAATTAGCCTTCAAACACATCGACATGTAGCCAACAATGTAAGGAAATATTTCAAAAAGGCACACATTTGCTGCAAGAGCTGTTTTGTCTACACCGAAATGCAAACACTGCAACTCCTACAACCGTTGATAGATAATCCCGGGTTTAGGGGAAAAGGACCCCCAATTGGAAGGTGGGCAAGCTGAGAAATCGGAGAGGTGGGCAATCATCCAACTTTTTCACTGATATGACGCAAGTCACGTGGTGTCCCCGTTTCCAAATTTCCCTCCCGCTCGCTATCCTGTCACCATGGTGACGATTCAGGGGGATGGGGGGAAGACTACTTCCATTCGCTTTTTCACCCTAACGCAAAATTGGGCAAATTTCTCATTCACTCTCGAGCGCAAAGAAGTTTTACTTCAAAAAGATTAAGTCAATTCCTACTTAAGTCAACAAAGAAAAATTTTATTTCACAGTTACTTTTTTTAAATAATTACAATTAATATAACTATGTGTATACATACGACAGAATCACACTATTAAGTAAGAAATAGAAAGTGATTTTCCTTGCAATTTACCATTTCGCTTTCTACATATAGAGTTGACTATTATTTTGGTTTGTAACTATTTATTAAAAAATTAAATTTAATTATTCCAATAAAATAGTATAGTAAATTAGGACATTCCACTGGGGATTCGAACCCACAACCTTTGGGTTAGAAGTCCAACGCACTATTCATTGCGCCACAGGGTCACAACGAGCAATTTTCTTTTTTTATATACGATGTTGGACTATTACTTTTGTTTGTTACTATTTATTCATTAATTATATCGAATTTATGAATTATTATTTGAAAAAACTGTATTAACACGAAGTGTCCTCCACTACAAGTTTAAAAATATGCATTTGAACATGAGTGGATGAATAAAAAGTATTTTATTAGCCATTGAAATTTGAACAATATATATATATATATATATATATATATATATATATATATATATAATAAAAGTGAAGAAGTACTAGAACCCACAGTGTAAAAGCAGGAAGAAATTGGAATTCACCAGACAAAACAAATGTAGATACAAAAAAGTCTTTGGACTAAACTGGAGATCTATTATGATTTCTAAGGCTGTCGCTGAATTAGGCCAGCGCATTAGGGTTTTCAATGCTTTATGGATCCAACCTTCCCCGTACAGCAGAAACTTTCGACATAATAGGAAAAAAAACAACAACACCAAGTTGAAAAGTTAAGCCTAATACAACACGTGGAAGAAAAACCTGATAATATATTAAAATGAAGCTAAGAAAAGAGAACAATAACGAATGTCTCAAGGAGAGGAATAATAATAAAAATAATAAAAATAA
>BMAV01007933.1:27208-39163 GCA_019973955.1 Trichonephila inaurata madagascariensis
AAATTTATTCTAACTTAAGTTATATATTCAGTTTATAAATAGCAATTTGTACGTGTTTTAAAAAAGATTTATGATGTGAAAATATAAAATTTGAGGTTCTGGTATTCTTAGCTGCTTTTTGGAATAACTTTTTATTTTAAATATGAAGCTCCCTTTTATACAAACATTTAAAAAAAATGAACAGAAGTTTCATTTGTAATATGAATGCAAAATTAACCTGAATTCTGCATTTAGTAAAAACTTATTTTAATACAGCCAAAGGCTGGCACATTGTTTTTTTTTAAATTACATTAAATTCTTTCTTGTTCGAAATCAGTTTGATTCAACAAAATGTTCTTTGTCGTCAAAAATATCATGTTGTTCATTCTAGAAGTAACTTTATGAAAAATTCTATATATCAATGGTTTTTAAACTTCCGATCACTGCCCTCCCCCTTTTATGTACTAACCTGAAATCGTATCCCCCAAGATTTTGAGCATGCCTCCCTAAATTAATATTCTTGATCGAAATATATGTTTGTAAAGTCCTCTCCCCTGGAGATGCTTCCTCGTCATCTAATCGACCTAAATCTGTAGGAGGTAAAGATGGATGACTAAGGCTAACCATGACAAATATAATTTATTATTACCAAAGGTAATATTCCAAGACAAACAAACTATAGAGGGAACCTTTGGAGTGATATAACGAGAGCTCAAACCCTATGTGAATAAGCATACGAAATCCGAATAGCTTAGCTTTAATCGATGTTATCTTAATAATCTTAACTTCCCTAATTTATTTCAGTAGTTATAATCCGTCCTATAGTAACGCGGCGTAAATGTGGTTCCTACCGTATTAGCACTGCTTACATCGACTCCGCTTCCATTTCATTCACACAGATCCACGAATAACTAATCTACCAACTTTAACTATATATACTCTAGCTAATCTGCATATCATGGTTTCTTCTCGAGAAGGATGGCTGTGAAATAACATGATTTCTGGTCCCAAGTGGGTTATTTGTAGAAAATCTCGTAAAGCCCGTCGCAAGTTCTATAGGCTTCAATTTAGTAATCTAGTTTAGGAATGTACATCTTTCAATTTTTCTACGACGCCTGTGAAACTCTGTAAAAGAGGGAAATCTTAACATTAGATGAGATCTTCGCAGATCCCTTAGAAAGGTGATGGAGATCCCTGAGAGTCCTCAGACCACAGTTTAAGAACTGCTGCTTTATATTAAAGACTTTCAAGTTAAATCGCTTGAGGAATCGAAGTAATTGCACATCAACATTGCACTCTAAAGCAACGCAAAGAATTTAAAAGCTTAATAATAATATAACTCGAAGCAACAAACTTAGTAGCTAGTTGACATGAGAAGGAAAATGATAACTAATTTGTGTAAACGTTGTGATTACAGTTACAATGCGAATAGGTTAGAACAAATTTATAATCCGTATTAACAAACTAAAATTGCAAAAGGTATGTGATGTGTGTAAAGTTTATTCTGCTGACTGGAAAATTTTCGGACAGGGCAAAGAGTCTTTACTTCAAGGAGAGCCTTGTCTTGTCACGACTAGGCCTGGATGAGATCATGATCCTGATATATTTATAATAGTCATATGTTATTGAGCTACATATTCTTCAAAAAATAAATCTGGGAATTCTAAGACATGCCAACTGGTAACAATAACAAAACGGCAATATTATGCCATGTCCGTCGTCCGTGTCTAGGCCTAGGCCTACCACCATACTCCTACATTACAAATTTGGACGTAAAACGGCAATCGGTCGAATCTGTTTGGGACAATGTGAGTCATGCATTTGTTTGATTGTTTCCTTCTTAATGAAAACATTGGGACAACAAATTACAACGTTTAAAAACAGTCAAAAGAGCCCCGAATGCCGGATGCTTTGATTTATGAATAGGAAAAGATTGCAAACCGGCAAATTACCATAATGTCGTGATTTATTGGCTCTGTGCTTTTAGATAGAGGTGGTATAAGTCCAAGGGAAAGTTTAGTGCAAGAGATGAAAGATAGGATGCTATTGCTCCTTTTAAGCACAGATAATTTATTATGTTTTAAGATAAAGATTATATATATATATATAATATAGAAAGGTGGATCCATAAAGCATTGCTAACCCTAATTCGCTGGCCTAATTCAGCGACAGCTTTAGAAATCATAATAGGTCTCCAGTTTAGTCCAAAGACTTTTTTTGTATCTGCATCTGTTGTGTCTGGTGAATTTCAATTTCTTCCTGCTTTAGCACTGTAGGTTCTAGTACTTCTTCACTTTTATTGTATATTACTATATATATATATATATAATGTGAAAACCGACCCCTAAAACGAGGATGTCCATAAACAAGCTCCGAATTCGGGATGCACTGATATTTAAAAAGGAAAAGTCAGAAAAGATTGAGAAACGGCGAATTTACCACAAATGCCATGAATTACGTTTTTTTCACGGACTGACTGCCTCTGTGCTTCTAGACGAGGCAGTATTAAGTCTACAGGGAAAATTTAGTGTCTGGAGGGAATATATATTATTTGTGAAAATTATGTCAGGAAAATTCTTTGAGATGAATTATAGGAAATTTTGAATGAACACATAAACAGTAATGAAGAGAGTAAAAACCAACGCCTCCAATATTACCCACTCCATGAGAAGTTCTTAGGAATTAATGTTTAATACTGAAAATGCTTTTTATGTAATAGTGCTTGACCCATTAAATGGCCAAACCTTAGATGTCCATTCTTAACATGGTTATATATATATCTGTTATCGATTCATATTGCAAACATTTTCCCAAACCCAAAGTTAATTAAAATAATTGTTGGAAAATGTATTGTAAAGAAAACTTAAAGAGATCGAATTCAGTACGTTTTTAATTAAATAATATATATTACTTTACAAATAGGTTTCACTTATAGAAAAATTTTATTTAAAAATTGTTCGGTAAGTCACGCATATATATATATATATATATATATATATATATATGCATAAAGCAAGGAAAAACAACAACAACAAAAAAGTAAACAGTTTTTTCCCAGCTTTTTGAAGCAATGCTTCAGTAGAAAGTGGTATTCGAAAAACGCTTTGAGAGAAAACGATAAAAAACCGAGAAATTCAATCCGAAAAGATGAATATTTTTCTAAGACGCCATTCCATAACCTTCCAAAAATAAATTTTGCCAAGCGAAAGGGAAGCGTTATCCATTTTGGGATTTTCAAAAAACCTTAAAAGAAAAAAGAAACATAGTGAAATAAATATTTTTTTTTCTAATTTCAGTTTTTTAAGCTATCAAGATATCATTATTATCATATATGATTTAACAATACATTATTTATTTCAATCTATTCTGGATTCTTCACATTAATATGTTTACCTATTACCAATGTGAGTGCAATTATAAATTGAATATCAATTGTTTCTATATCAAACTTTCAAACAAAGACTGGCATAAAATATAAATAATGATTTGTTGAATATATACCACAGTATGAATAATAATGATATGTTGTTGTTTGTTGTTTTTTCAAAAAAGAAATCCCTCTTATCTCCAAATATGTATTAATTTATTACAAACCACATATACTTCCTTGTTTATTTTTTTATTAAATATTAATTATTTAAATACAATAAATACATATAAAACTTTCAAAAATTTTTAAATCCTGAGCTTATTTTGAATTTTTAATATCCATAGCTGAGTGTAAAAAGAAATATCAATTACACACATATAATAAAGTTCTCAAAAACATTAAAATAAAAATTTAGTTCTAAAGCAAAAAATGAAAATAAATTCTTTCAGATTACAAAATGTATTATTAGCATTTCTTTTCTTTCATAATTTCTTTAAAATAAATAATTTTATAAGTACGGTGTAGGTCCAAATTCTGATTTTGTTTCATGTTACCTTACACAGACCTGTTTTTTCTTTTGCCTTGGCATCGGAATGATAAATTACTACTGAGTTATGTATATTCAATAAAACTACTTCAAAGAGAAAAAAAAAATTAAAAGTATCAATTCCTTACATAACCATTTATATTTCTGACATGTCTTTTTATGAGTTCTTTTAGCAAAGTTTTTTCCTTTTTATTTCAGTAGCAACACCATCATAATATTTTTCTTAAGAATCTATGTACTAATGCCATAAAATACACTGATAATCCAGCTTTTATGAGATACCTCTTTATTTCTTTTCACATCCATGGATCCAGCAATAACACCTGCTTCGATCGAAGAGGTCCCAATAGATCTCAGAAAACTCCAAGAGGCTCTTTCATCGTTAGAAGCATTCAGGTCTTGTTTAATGTTGAGTTTATAGGGAAAAAATTGTCTCAGCTGCACATTTGGTGGACTTTTCTGAGTGGGGATTTAGTGATCTACTAGGTAAGAAAAAAAACTGAGTTACTCAATTACTGAGGTACTTAGACCATTGCCAAGATTAGATGATATTTTAGAAAAGCTTGTGGTAACTATAACTGTGCCTACTCCAAGAAAGAGAAAGAATGGGCATTTAAAATGTTTCAAAATTTACAGATTATAATTGACTATAGTTTCTGTAAACTTATATTAGAAGTTTAAAATCCTGCAGAATTATAAAGAAAATCAATCAAACTTTTTGCTAAATCAAAAAAATTGATAAGTTCTCAAAATAGGAAGAACAGAAAATTTTCCTTATGTTTTCTTCTTTTCTTATTTATAGAAAGTCACCCTAAAATCAATTTCAAGTGAAGATGAGTACACGTTGTTAAAAAAACAGTTCTCTAAAAGGGGAGAGTAGCCTATATTTTCGTTTTAATACTTTATAATTCGACTTAACACAACATTTATTGTAACTACACGAACAAACAGAACATACAATTAGCAAAATTATAAATTATGCTTTACTAAGTTTAACATTACTATAGAAAATTAAAAGACATCTTTTGTACCACTGCGAAATCAAAACAAACTATACGGACCCACGCGCATGCGTGAATGGATAGTTCAATCTTTGGTGGTAAGAGAGTGTTACCCGGAAACAACATCCTCCCACCTTTGAGTTTCTCGAGTTTTAAACTCAAATTCTATGTTTCAATAATTTCCCCATATCTGGATCTAAAGCTCTTGGGGTCAGGATTGGTAGACGTACAGTCATTTGTAGTGGTAATATCAATTTTCTTATAGTTGATGTAAGTATTATTTTTAATAACGGCTACATAAACATAATTATATATCTTTTATAAATCATAGGATTTCTTTTATGCAAGACTGATGAAGTGATAAAAATGAAGAGTGCATTAAAAGCATGCGCAATTTTGAAGAAAATAATGTTAAGGCTTTTGTATTGATTAAGATCGTGATGTGGAAGAAAATAGCATGAAGTAGATCAAGATGGTTTAAGTCAGCGATTCTTAAACTGTGATCCGTAGGCCCTAGGGATCCTCTAAGAAGTGTCAGTTAAAGTTGGGATTTCCTTCTTTTACAGATTCTGAGAAGCCTCGTGGAAAAATTGAAAGATGTGTCCTTGACTAAATCATTATATTGCCCTCAATTAAAATACTGTGCTAGAACATGTATATCTCGATCATTCTTTTTATTATATCCAACTACATAGACATAAGCCATAACATAACGTAGTAATAACATAAGACATAATACAGTAATATTTTTAGTTAGATGTCTATTTTTTTTTCTTAAAGGAAAAAAAAGAGTTAAGTGGTCTATATTAAATAACTGAGGCTGTCTTAGGGTTATTAAGAAATCTTTAAATCACTCAGTGCTTGTGTTGATAATCAAGAAACAGTATTCATAACCTTGGGGGTCTGCAATGTAAAGTTGATACATTAAAGGGGTCCGCGGTGATCGAAAGCTTAAGAACCACTGGTCTAAGCTGACTGAGACAGCCTTGTCCGGTAACCGGCTCTGTAGTGCTTGGAAAGAAGAAAAAAGATCGTGTGAACAGGAAAAAATCGTGTTTTCTATTACGAATGTTATTTTGTATTAGTTTTTCTGATGATTCTTTTTGCAATTAGTTATACGTTACCGTTAAAGCTTGAAAGCTGTTATGTTCATATTACTTAGCTATTTTACAGATTAACTGATGTGTTCCGTTAAAGTGAGAGAAATTGAGAGTTTTCCGTATTTTATAACTAAATAAAATCTTCACGTTAGTGGTTTCCGCACATCGCTCAAGTTCAAAAATTTGTATCTCTCATTTTCTTTCTGTTGGGAAATTTTCATTAAACTCCAATTCCATTCCAAAATAATACATCCTATGCATTTAGAAAGAGAGTTTCAGAGGTACTTGTAGCAAAAAAGAGTTGCTAAGCAATACAAAGTGTCTCAATCTTTATAGACTGCACTAATAAGTAAGCATAACTTTATCATCTTTCGCAAAATCATTTCCTTAGTTATAATACTATGTTAAATCATTTGATTCTTCGTATTATAGATTTTCAATTGATTGATGATTGATTCTGTCAACTAATTTGTCGTTCACTTGATTGTATTAACCTGATATTTTTAGATATCGAAAAAGGTATAAACACTACGCAAAATTCCTTAATTGCTATAATACTTTAAAAAGTTTGATTCTTCGTATTGCAGATATTTTAATCGAATGATTATTGATTCTATTGCCCATGTGTTAATCGCGCGCGCGCGCGCGTTCGATTGTATTAACTTAATTCCATATTTATCAAAAAATAAGTAAGCGACATTTAATTTAAGCGCACAAAATGTAGCTGTTGTTCCACCAAAGATCCTATTTTCAATGAAACGAGTGCCTAGTAGGTAATGGGCAAACTAACTATGTAGTTCGTGTATTATCAAGGTAATTTAAGAAGTGAAACATTTTTTTTCCTAGTTATTGTGCAGATTACCACGATAATCTGCAGATTAACTGATTTCTGAACTTTAGTCGTAATATATATATATATATATATATATATTGCAAGGGAAGTAAACACCAGACTCCAAAATTCGCAACTTTCCATGCAACTATTTTAAAATACATTTGACTAGAATTGCTTTTTCTCTTCAAACATCTGGACGCACATTGAATATTATTTTTCACAATAAAACGAAGTAACGTACTTAGAAATTTAACATTACTTCTGCTTACCTTTTTTAATGAATCGCAGTTAAAGCTATGTAAAAGCAGTTTTTTTTTACAAAGTTTTCAAATCCCAAAACAAACCCAGGTATGGGCAATAAGTCGAACGCGATCGACCCATAGAACACCAAGACATTCTGTGTTGATCACCTTTACAAAGACCTAAGACGTGTATTCTAAAAGAAATATAATTATAGAACATCGACGCCAGCTAGACATTAGAATCGGGTTTTCACAATAAGTGCGACTGTGTTTACTTAAGCAAATGATTCGACAACTGTGTAAACCACACATGTATCTTCACGTTCACTACCAATGTAGAAGAAAAAGTAATCATTGCTGTGTAAGCCGTATAAATGAATTTTTCCTCACACGCCGAATGAAAGGGAGAATAGGTGTAGATTATTAGCTGCACCCGCGATAGCATGGGATTGGTTATTGAGACATTGTTCAACACCTCACGCTTCCAAGGGATTCGATTCTCGTATCGATGTCTTGTCCCCCAATGGCGCAGGACTCGACCGCGTTTAAGTTAAATACATATGTCGGTTTCAGATGCATCGCTTCACGCACGTTGACTACAAGCTGCATTGAATACGTCCACGCTCTATGATCCAACAGTCGCGTATAATTGTTCAAGCATTAAACTGAACAATTTCAGGTTAATTGTGCTTTTGTAGAAAAAAAATAACAATCTGTCATATTTTAAAGAGAGATACAACGTTGAAAGCAAGAAAAGAAAACATACAATTTTAATACAAAATAACTATGTCGCAGGAAAAGGACGAAATTAGGAATTTCATGAAATCCCTAAGGGATAGGATCAATTCACGCAAAATGGTAAAATAACATCTCTTCAAGGTCATTTCCATGATGATAGTAATTGATTTTATCAAATCCTGAACTGTTTCTGTGAAATGATGAAATGGACTAGTCAGGATTTGCATTGACAAAATGCTGTCCAGGGGGGAGGAAGGAGACACCTGGGGGGGGTCGAGTATTTGTACTTCCTAACCATACAGGTAGTACTATCTATCCCCTAAATATCAATCCCATATCTTTAAAAAAATGGCTGACTTGTTCATTTCATCATTTCTTTAAGACAGTTCAGGGATTTCATCAAATCACACTTACATAAGGGAAATGACCTCAAAGAGACGTTATTTTAACACCTTGCGTGAGTTGATCATCTTCCTTAGGGATTCGATGAAAGTCCTAATTTCATCATTTTCTGCGCCAACTACACCCACGCCAATGAGTGGATCGAAGCACCTTAAGCACATTAGAAGGAACCTATACCTTGGGAAAAGTCCGCACACTCCTGACTTGTAACCTATGTAAAAATACTATTAATTGGCTTAAGCGTTTGAGTGAAAATATTTTTCTAAAACATTTTTTCGAAACACTGGACACACAAAACAGTAGCTGATCTATGGAAACTATTAAAAAGTGAAGTTAGCAACTTGTGTATCTCTACAGCTCCTAAAAATACCTATGTAAGACAAAAATGATAATTTATTTGCGAAGAATAAAACGTCTTCTTTTCTCAGATTTATAAGCAGAAATAACTACCCATCATTTGTCATGTACCAGACAGTGACAAAATACTATTGTGCCAGAAAGCAGAACGAGCAACAATTCAAACGAATAGTTTTATGATTTATCTTATAAGAAATCTTTTGTGCAATCGCTTTTTTATTCTTTAAGTTAGTGTAGGAAATAATTGGAATACACACAATGTGTCCTATAGTCTAAATGAATTTCAAAAGAAAACAAAAAGAAATTCTTGCAAAGATTTTTTTATTCGTGGATCACAAAACAAATTTGTAAGGGGAGAAAAGTTTTAATGACTCTCTTTTCTGGATTTTGAACTTATACTAAAAAGAACAAATAAAGTAATTTTTATTTCATATTAAAATTTTTGTCATTAAAGAGGAAGTTTTAAAACGTGTTTAATGTCCAGAACCTTAACTATTTGTATAAAATTTTTTGAAGCGTCTTTGTGAGAAAATAAATGTTTCGACAGCTGCTTTCCCATCTTTTAAAATTTTCTTTATTTTTTTTAAAAATAAAGCTAGAATGAATGAATATACAAAAAAATCATTTTTTTATTTATTTTTTCTAGAATATTCATACTAACTAATACAAATGTGATTCAACTTATACCGTAAAATCTGATGTATAACGCGTATTTTTTTAACACCAAAAATAAGTTCGAAATGTACGGGTGATAAAATAGATTAAAATAAAAGAGATGAGCATAAAAAAATAGATTTTTACATAGATTAGAATAATGTTTATTTAAAAGAAAGGAATTACCCAATAAACTTAAAAGGATGCAGTTGTAGATGTGTATTATTTTTTTCAAAATTCAAGTATAATACCTCTAATAAATGACTTCAAACCATAATAGCATTGTACCTTTAGGGTTCCTTCATAAAAAAAGGGTGCACATAATGCAGCGAACATATGCACAAATTAAAAAATGCAGCTTGAAAGTTTAGGTGCGCGTTATACGGCGGATTTTACGGTAATTCAAATAATTACTTAATGGTACAGAAATTAGTTGATTGTTTTAAATCTAAAAATGCATCTAAATATTTGTGGAATGAATATGTGATAGAAGAAATCTCTGAATTTATATGAGCTATATGATACTTAATATAAGAAAATGAAACTAAATTTGTATTTATGCTAAAAAAATCATTAATTCATTTGTATTAACGGAAAATTAATTAAATTATCTTAAGTTATGCAAACAAATGTTCTGCGACATATTTTTGCATCATTTTATTTTTCCTTTTGTCATTTTTGGATACAATAATAGCAACTATTTGTTTATTTTAAAATATTTGTTATTGATCCAAATAATCAGATTAATCCTATAGAAAAGAAGGACTTCAGTAAATATTAACACCTTAGCTGGTTTACTCGTATACCGTACAGGCTACCGAAAGCTGGCTACAACCGGTTTGCCCATACGCTGTACCGGCATTGATGTTTTCTTCTTTCCATATTTGATTTGCACATCTTTCTTTTTCTTATAGTGAGATTATTAGTGCGAGTTTTTTTTTAAAAAAGAGACGTAGTTTGTCCACACACATGGTATTAAAATACTTCTCATCTGGGATTTTCTTTGGGATGAAAGTGGGAAATTTTCACCGAAGATGGGAATGTGATACATTGAAAGTATTTGAAAAATAAATCAAAAGTAAAAAAAGACTTTTTTAAAAAACAAGCTTTTATTTATATATATATATATATATAAATGCGCTAAAAAGAATAAAACTTCAAAATTGAGTTGCAAGATTCCACCCGAACAAATTACATTGCAAGTTAAATAAAAGCTTGTAAAAAATAGAAAATATCATTATTTTTTAAAAAGAATTATCCCGTATGTTGGCGAAATAAATGATCTTTCCGATTATGTAATTATTTTTTGTCTCAGTTTGATAGAAAGAATAAGATGTTTTTTTTTAAAAAAAAAAGGTCGAAAAATCGGAAATTCTTTAAGCTCAATCCGATAAGCTGCTCGGCAGAACAAAAATCTAACAGGGGTAAAAGGTTTTTAATTAATTTATTTTTAACTAATTACGACATCGGAATATAAATGGTCAAAACATGCATTGTCATCCAAACTAAACGTGTATACAAAATTTCATTTCAACCGGTTGAAGACATCAGCTTCAAAATTGAGTTGCAAGACAGATTCCACCCGAACAAATTACATAGCAAGTTAAATAGAAGATTGTAATAATAAGAACATGGATTGGCAAGGCAATGTGCAATTTTTTGCTTGAGAAAAAATGAAAATGGAAAGATAATGTAAAAAGATCGATAGTATCTCTATCCTCATTATAATGTAAAACTTTGCATCACACAATACTTCGAATTCGGTGTGTATTTATATTTGCACATACACAAAATTCTCAACCATTTAAAAAAAGAAGAACGAACACGGAAATTCTTTGTTAACTTGAGAGAAATTCTATTCAGATATATGAAATATTCCTTATAGAAAGAAGAGTATACTTGTAAACAGCAAATATTTAGGTATTTTGAGTTTCACGATTATAAAATAAAAAATAGTGAGAAAAGTTTAAGACTGAAAATTCAAACAAAATTCTTTCATTTTCGCATTCTGCTAAATACTATGTTTAGTTATAAGCAATAAAAAATGTGTCCTTTTTTTTTGGAACATTTTGTGCAAAATTTGATCGCTTAAGGTGATTATCGCCTCATTTCAATAAATATTGATGAAGGAATTTAGAGGAGCAAATAAAACTAATCTACTAATTAGGAAAACCTCAGAAGAGAGAATTATAGTTTGGTTCAAATGAAAAAGTTAAACAAAAGGAAGCAATTTTCCGCTGAATCGAATAAGATTTAATAAAAGAAATGAAGTACTTTTTTGAAAATTAATTTTGCTCACAGCGGAAGTGGTCAAAATATTTGAAATAATAGTGCCCAGAATGGCAAGTACAAATTGAACTGTAACACCGATTGAATATTTTATGTGTGATACTCCATTTAATTTCCTCAAATTTAATAAAATTAGCTCTTTTTTTTCTGAAATACTAAATGAGTACTTTCAAGCAAAAATAAAATTATGTGTAACTTAAAATAGATAATTTTTTCTTCACATGTACTTGATTTGAAATTCAACTTATTGTGCTTTCAAATCATGAATACCTAGTCACATAAGCTTGGCTCTCCTTTGCTTCAAATGTTGTTTTGTGTGATCAAAAATTGGAATGCAGTATTGTATTTTTTGATTTAATGAAAATTTTACACATTAATATCTAAATATCTGCTTCAGATATTTGGATTATATATATATATATATATATATATATATATATA
>BMAV01007933.1:40944-53849 GCA_019973955.1 Trichonephila inaurata madagascariensis
TGTTTTCTGCCCCATTAATGAGATGTTGTTTCTGTTCTTTTTCTCTGTTTCTTAACAGCATAGCTCGTAAACGCGACATTTTCGACCATGGATGCCTATAAGATGCCGAGTCGTCTCTGTAAACCCAACACAACCTCCAAGTTGTCACTTTGATAGGAAATCACGCTGAATACAGGGTCTATCATATACCCCCCTCGGGTTTTGAAACGCTATAGTAAAAAATAAAAATAAAAAATAAGACCAGTACAGCAAAAAAGAACATTTGAAAAAATATAGAAACAATTAAAGTTTTAATTAAATACTTTTATTTACATTCATCGATGTGATATTTCAGTTCCGTCCACGTGCTACTTCACATGGCACTATCAACTTATGACAGCACATGTAATCATTCCCGTATAATCCGAAATTTTTTTTTTTCATATATAAGATCAAGTTTTCGCCCCTCCTCTTTACCGCATGATGCAGCAAAATTGAAATTTATTGTTGAAATATTACATGTGTATGTTAAGTTCGTAATTATATGGATTGATTCGTCGATTATGATTTTATTCTGTTCTTAAGGCATGTTTACATTTTTTTCCCAAGTTTCTTTTCTTCATTTTTTACAATATACCAAAAATTAAAGGGAGATTAATTTTTAACTTAATATATATAATGGTGTTTTCTGGTGCATTTAAGAAAACTGTGATAACGCGAACTGGAACAATTGCCGTTATGAATTTCCTTTCTGCATAAATAGAAAATATACCTTAAGTAACAATATGATACATTAATAGATTTTTAATTTTAAATATGTTAAATGCAGATATCAGAAATTTATAGCTGTGATTCGACTTTTTTTTTTACTCGTTTCTATGTTAAGCTATTTTGTTACTATTATTTTTTCTTCGCAGTGGAAAATATTTTTGTTTTAAAACCTGAGAGTTTATAAATTAATTAATTCAAAAAATATAATTACTTTAGTTCTTCAATATTGAATTTATAGTGTATTTGACTTCATCAACTATGCAAGTACCTCAAAAATTATAATTAAAAACTATAAGAACATATTGCCTTTCACAATGCAGTTTCTCCTAAGCAATCTATATTTTTCTTAAAACTTATTTTTGCTTAAAAAAGAAATTTTCCTGCAATCACCGTATAGTTTGTAGAATAAACAGAGAATATTATACTAAAACATAGCATATAATGCATTGTTTTAAAATGTTGTTACATGGGCCCTTTTTTCTAATGCTTTCTCTTTATGTCACATTTCTATTCATTTCTTAGTTGTAACGGAGCATCCTTTCCAAAATTTTGAATGCTTTGAAACACATTTCAGAAAAAGGACAATTTTATTTTTACTGGGAGGTCTTCTTTCAGGATGCGAGAGAGATTTATTTTTATTTGGAGTGGAAGATATCATTGAAGATTGGAAAGCCTCAAAAAATTCAAAAATAAGAGGAACAAATTTTTAGTAGAGACAAAACTCGAGAGACAACGATTGGAAAGTATTGCCATATAGTTTATTCAAAAAGAGCAAATGATTTATCGATGAAAAGTAGATAGATTGATTGAACTGAAACAGAAAAAAGTTATTTCTTATGTGCACATCGCTTCTTTTTTTTTAATCCTTTATAATTAAAATAAACGTTTTTGTAACAAATTAAATTACATCTTCACACAAGCATTGCACACCCAGAAACGGAATTTAATTATCAATTATTAAAGCTAAACTATCTATAGGAGCTCGATGAAAAGAGAGGACGCAATTCCAAAGTTCGATGGGCTCCTGATTTTTTTAAAATTATTATTTATCGTTTAAAAAACTTTACTTTGACTCATAAAAATGCTTGAAAATAATTGGTCTATACTTCTAAGTTTTACACAAGAAGATTTTTGTAACTTACAGAAACTGCCGACTTTTTTTCCGAAAATTCTTTACTCGTGTTGTTGGCGGAAATCAAGCACCAGTTAAGCAAAGTTGGAATCAGCGTCTACAAGAATGAAGGATCAGAAGAACTTGACCAACCACCTCACATTATCGAGCGCGAGGAAAAGCATGTCAATGAGTTATAACACTGCAACATCGAGAGCTTTAATACAAAAATAATGATGTGTTTCTTACATTTCATGACAGTCAGTACCATTCCATACCACCTATAGAACTTGTAATACAAATAAATAAATAAATAAAAATAAAATTAAAAGAAAAAAAAATCAATTCCTACTTCCTTAGGAAAACGTACTGGCGCTATCATTTGCAGATAAATTTAACTTCGTCGGAAATAACGCAGAATAAATCTAAAATTGAAAGGTAAAAAATTATTAAGGAATTAATATTTATAAAAACTGTATTAACATCACGTGTCGTCCCCTGCAAGTTAAAAATTGTATTTGAACTTCAGTGGACGAATAAAATGTATTTTATCAATGACTGAAAATTTGAAAAAGATATATATGTAAGTATATATAGGGAGCGAATGAACTGTAGTAGGAATTGAAACAGAAGAATTTAGCAAGTTCTGCACCAATTCTACAATACCTTTGACCTTACATCATAGGTATGTGTGACTAAGTAGTAATACCCTGAACTTACGCAAAATGTGGGACTAAGTGATAACCGCGTAAGGCGGGTATGATTTTTTCGCATATAAAAACATATAAATTATTTTTCCTTGGGACTGGAGACAAAAGAAATTAATAACTAAGTAAAAAGTGTTAAATAAATTCTAAGATATCCGAAATACAAAATCCCAAACCAAATTAATTCTAATGTAGAAGGTTTTATAAAATCTGACAAAATAGTCCGTGGATTTTTTCCCCTCAGAATTTCCTCGTAGCATCCTAATTTTTTTTTCTCTCGAAAATATATTCTTTTCGCTGGAGATAATATTTTCTATGAAATTTGTAACCCTTTTTTAAATAAACTTAGACCTTCTGTCAAATTCCCAGCATGTCATTCGATCTTGGTTGTATTGAGTGGCAAAAATTCAACTTTCACACGTGGGCCAAAATTAGATAAGTTTCAGGGGGAAGTCCCGGCGCGTTGATTAGAAAATTGCATAACTCCGGGTTCGCGTAAGTCGAAGTATTATTGAATTGATAAGATGAACACCGAACATGGATAAACAAATGGCTTGGCTGAATATGTATTTAGCTGGATCATGATGCCAGTATTGGAGTCTTTTCTATACCAGTATACTTTTGCCTATTATTGCTGTCTTGGGGTTCCATTTGATTTTACATCTGCAAGTCGTAATATGATTTTATTGAAATAAGATCTCTCGGGCACCAGCATATGAGTGCTTATACCCAGCATATGCTTTTAAGGTGACTGCCTACCTTGAAAATGACGTTTTTTGTCTACATAAGGCATTTTCTTTTTTATTTCAAAATCTTATAGTTTGAACATTTTTCTTTCCAAAACAGTTTTTCCTTTAAGCAATATAGAATAAAGTTATAATGATTTTAAAAAACATCACTCTATGCAAAAGGGCTGTAAAATAAAACTTTAAACGAGTTTTTCTCAAAATTACGTTTTCGAAAGAAACTCTTACCAGATACATGATATTTTAAGAACCAAACCAGATAACGTTTTGAAGTTTTGTGGGAATGTTTATTATACTATTTTCCATAAAGTGGACCATAGGTTTTGTTGTAGGTTAAATATTTTTTTTTTCATTTAGGGTAGTTTTTATAAAGTAAAAACTTAAAAAATATCAAAATTTTCATATTATTATGTATAATAGTCTGTAATTTTTTTTGTATTTTGATATTTCTCTTAGATTTTGGTTCATTTTGAAGGGCACCGTAATATGTATGTTGTGTATAAAGAAAATTATGATAATTGTATTAGAAATTTTTATACAGTGTTACCCGTTGTAGTAAAAAATTGATAAAATTACCTTGAAAATATAACCATTTTTTTCTAAAAGTGCAATATTTATTAAACATTTTTTATGTATTTACATATTTTTTTTTTATTTTTTCTTCCTAAAAACACTCAATTTGTTTCAAAAATTTGTTTTTATAAAAAAATTGGGTCCAAAGGAATTCAGTCACCTTAACTTAGATTCTTTTAGTCATCACTACGTCTCTGAAGTCTTAGAGTTTGTTGCACCTTACATTCGTGGTTAGGCTGCAGCCAAATTTGAAAAGGATAAACGAGGCCGCAACGTTTTGCTACAACTACAGTGCAACAACTTTCAACTACTCTCCATTGCTCACTAGGCTTTAGTGTTAGCTGTGCCTACCTGTTCTGATCTGCCACTTATTGAACACATGCGATCAATGATTGGCAAACTATTAATCAAGCATGTCAAATGTACTTTGACAATGTATGGAAACAGAACTTACATGTGGAACTTTCATGTATCCCTATTAACTCATTATTTATTCGCTTTCTAAACCTCTGACTTTGACTGATGAGCGCTTATAAATCGCAGACACTATCATGTATATGCACCATAACTACGGTTTGATATATTTTTAATGTTATACCAGCTTATGCGCATGTCTAATTTTAATCAAATATGTCCAGAACGTTCGTAGGTAATTAACAAAGAGTAAAATTATTTTTAATTTTAAACATTAATATGTAAAATAATATTTTTTTGCATTATATTAATGAAAGATGTATTACAGTATACAGATTCATAACTAATATAATTGGATATATGTTGCCAGAGACTTTTCTAAAATACTTTTCATACTCTGGACTGAATTCATTGATCCTCAAATCCTCATTGATTTCAAAACCTGAATAAATTGATCCTTCAACATAAAAACTCCATATTCTCCACTTTAATTCTCTTAACGAAAGGTAAAAAGAAATTACTCATTATTTTTCCAAAGATCAATGTAGTAAAAAAAGGAATATCATTTGAGAACTATCTCTGGACAAAAAGAAGAAGAAATAATAAATGGATTTTTTCCATGCATAGACGAAAAAAAAAAATCAAAAAAGAAAGGATGGAGAAGAGAAACAAATCTCATTTCTCGGATCGGAAACTACGGGGATGAATCAATTGCTGACAGATTTGAAATGTATGTGACGTGGAGGAAAAAACCACTTTGCGTGTATTCGGCAGAACCCAATCTCTCAGCTCCTTGGAAAAAACAATAGGTGTCCCTGAGTAGGTACTTACAAATGGAATATCAATCTTTGAATGTTCCTTTTTGATGAAATTGTTTTGTTCCCAGCCTAGTTTCATTGAAATAAGTAAATATTCAAAGTGAGAAAAGAAATAAATATTCAAAGTCATTATAGAGTGAAACATTAATGAATGGATTTTTGCAAAAATGCATATTACTCACAGCTGCTTTGATACCTAACTTAAAATGAGTTATGTAATGGTGCTTTATGTTATTACTGGGTTAAGCCTAAGGTAATGAACAAGATTTCGGGGTAAATCATACTTTAATTACATAAAATATCGCAAAGACAAAGAGCTGTTATACAAGACAAATAAACGTAACCATTTAGAGGAACAAATCAATGTAAATTAGTTTAAATACAGCGATAACAGAGAGGCGGTGATCCTAACTCACTGACATCCGAGCACTCTGCTGAGTAAAATAAAAGCAGTGTGTTGGAAGTTCACGTTACGATTACAAATCTGTCCATAATGTGGTGGCATCTACATTCCAATCTTATATATTACAGTTATTATTTTTGTAGAATATATCATTATAAATAATGCCCAAAATTTAAATTTTGTGGAATAAAAAATGCTATTTCTAACATGCTTTTGTTTGATTTAAAGTAACAAAAACTTGCAATATGCTGTACAAGATATTTGAACAACTTTTCCCATATTCAAAAGGAGAGATCGGTTTCTATTTCCTTTCCTTGCTATGCTATTTAACAGTTCTAATAGAATACAGTCTGGAAAAAAAAAATATCACTTAAAGCTCTTATTTTTCAATGCTAACCCCTTGCGCGCAATGTAACATCATATGAATACATGGCTTATTTAGCTGGACAACCTATGTAATCAGCGCGTTATAAGGTGTTATAAGGTAGATTTTCTTTTATATATTGGAATTGTATAAAATTACGAAAGTTGATACAAAATGTCTGGGTTACAAAAATTTGAAAATAAAAGAAAATTAGAATCAAAATTACAAATCTTCGTGAATTTGCTCTAAGTGTTTCTTGGAACAAAAAAAAGCTTTTTATTTGATGTATTGTCATTTTTGTTCCATTTTTTCACCACAAATAAATCAGTAACATAGTCACTGTCGTACTCACCTGTTTCCGGCAAATATCATCATTCAGTATCACCTTTTCTGAAATCCAACGGCGATGCCATATTGACAAGGAAAAGTAAAAATAGTTATAGAAACTTTAGAAAGCGATACGAAATATTAAGGAACGGGCGCATTAGTCAGCATCAGCAAAAATAAAAAAAAAAGTATACAACGCGACATAACGTCAAGGTCAGTATCCCCCCGAAATTTGGGATTTGCGCGTTCGCTATTAAGCACAGTCTAGTATGCAAGGAGTAAAATAATTTGCTCTATTTAACGTTTAGATGAATAAAATTCCTGACACAAAAACTCGTTTATTACTGTAAATATGATAAGTACCAGAAATTCTGTCAGATAAAAAAAAATTATATTTTAAAAAAAGGAATATGTAGGAATCGAACTAAAAAGTAAAATAATAATTATTACTATAAGAATATAAATGTCATTGTGGTAAAATCGTGGGGTGTGCTTTGTACTATATTTTTACACTAACCCAGCATTTCAGAATAGAACTAGTAGAAAAATATAACAATTAATATAGAGCACTCCACGTTTTTATTCCAGTGATATTATTTTTCTCGTTAATCATTTTATTCTTATATTAAGAAGTATTTTTTTTTTACTTTTTAGTTCCATTCACTATAAAAGCGTGATTTTCTTAGTTTTTATTAAACTATAATTTGTTTTTCTTTTTTTAGTTCGATCTACAATAAAAGCCTGTTTTTTTAGTTTTTAAAACTATCATTTATTCTTTGTTGAATTTATCCTTGAGTTTGATATTTGAAGCAGGAATTATGTGGCTGCTGGAATTAGTCTTGCTCTTCAATGGAAATTAATTAATGGGTCTGAAGGGTATTTATTCTCTCCACTTACGGGGCCTTGGATGAATCCCATATCGTTATATTTCAAAGATTCCGTCTCTAAATACAGGTCTAACTAATAAAAGTGTGTTAAGAAGAAATATTAAATGTCACTCGTATTACCACCTTTTAAAAGTATTGCTATAATGTTAATTCGTATCATCACTTTTAAACATATTGCTTTATCAAAATAAAAAAATATATATATATGTAGCAGTTAGAACAAAATTTATCACCTTTTAAACGTATTGCTATAATGATAATTCCTATCATCACTTCTAAACGTATTGCTTTACTAAAAATATTTAGCAGTAAAAACATAAATATTTTTATTCACATACACGAGTCTTTTTTTTTTTATTTCCATTTTCAGAAAAACTACGCACCCACCCTACCCTTTTTCACATAAAGAACACTATTTTTTTTTGTTTTATTTGTATTGACCGCAAGCCTATTTACGGTTTTAGGATTGCGCCTTAAATTAAAGTCGCTAAATTTGGAATTCGTCATCAAATCTGGAAATGGTTTATGCAATTGGCCGCCATATCTGGAAACGATATAATGAACTAATCACCAAATCTCGGAATCCTTAAAATCCTTTTTTTTAAGGATCCTGATCAGGACAATGAAACAAATTATGAAAAACAATGAAACAAATTGGTCCTTGACAAATGTGCAAAATTTCGAATTAATCTCACCTTTTAAAGTGGGTAGAACTCGATTTCACAGATTCCATTACATACAAGTGAAACTTATAAAAGCGTGTTAAAAATGCATTAGGACTTAGTACCGCAAATTATTCATAACGCCAGAAACACAACAAAAAGAGAACATTGTTGTGATAGCGTTCCTGAGTACTGTTCTAAAATTAAATTGAGAATGTTTTAAGCATTCAGATAACTCAATTTCAAAGATGAAGGTGGATAATAAATATATTTGTTGTCTGTGTACGATTCCTCTCTTAATTTGTGTCCACTGGACTTTTGAGAACTGATGAAACAACATAAAATACTTTCCGCACCGATGTAACCTTTATAATGATACCCAAGGATATCATTTTCAGAAGTTTCTTAAAACATTTCTGTGTAGAGTAATATGTCTTATGTTGTAGATCTGTTGATTAAATTTCTTTTTTTTTCTTTGTAGGACTTTTTATATCTAGAAGTAACATACAGGTTCCTCTTTTTCATTTTTTGGTATAAATGTATTGTAAATTCAAGTTCTGTGTGATAGATACTGTTTTCCTTGTTATGAACAATCATTTCTTTTGTAGCATTTTTGTTAGATTTATAAAAAAAAATTCTGAATACTTGTGATAAAAGTAAATAGTTTTATATTAGAGTTTGCAGAAACGAATAAAAGTCAGGTCAATACTACATTTTTTTAAAATACAGGTAGGTTTAATAAAAAAATCATTCTGTGTATCTCAATATTTTTCCCCATGTAGTTTCATCCTTAACGGAAATAAGTCATTCACATACAATTTGAGATTGAATAGTATGGTTGAATAAAATTACATTCAAACATTTTCAACAAACAAAGAAGCCATAATTTTGTCGAATAATGTAAAGATTTGAACACAGAAACCCATGTTTTGTATTTCGGTTCGATATGTCCACTGCTTTTGATGCATCAGAATACTTTTTTTCCTGTCAAAATTCAATTTCACTCGAGGAGATTCTGAAATGTCATCTGACATAAAATGATGAAAAGAAATGTTTTTTCCTTCCATTGCAGGTAACCGAAACAGACTATTCCAGACTCCAGATATTGACTAAGTGTCAACCTCGATGCTTCGTTCAAATGGCGTGGAACATCTATTGGTGAAGAATTTCTAACGCTGTTAACGTTTAAAAATTATCCCTGAACTTAGAAACTGAAACTCCGTTATTTTATTCTTGTTCCAATCGGATACGATCACCTTTGTATGAACGGAATTGTTCTTTTGTTATTATTCTGCATTTTTATTATTATTCAAATTGCAGTTTATTATTAATGTGCTATGAACGTTCATTTATATACTATGTAAGATAAATGGCTTTATTCTCACTCTTTTTACTTACGCCATTGGTGGCCGAGGTAGACTAGTGATCAAGGTAATGGACTCGTGGCTGGCTTGTCATGAGTTCGAGCCTAGCACCACTGAAAACCCGCCGTATAGAGGAACGATTCACGTTAAATCTTTCGAGAGCTCAAATGTCCTCCCGTTGGTGTGGTGTCGTAGTTAGGAGAGGGAGTACCAGCTCAGGTGTCGCTCTCATCATTTAACCATGTTTCAAAATTAGGAGGTTTGTCGCCAAACGTTTTAGTATAGCTGAACACTGCGACATTAATATTCATTCATTCGCCATCGACTGTATTTAGCCGTTTCGCGATGGCAACGTTTTTGAGTTTGTAAATTATAATTTGTGTGGAATATTTTCAAATGGTTACTGTTCTGTCTCTCGCTAGGTGAGAAGTTCTCTCCACACGAAGCTGCTGGCATTTGTCTGAATCTTTTTACGCTGTATTTGAGTTGTCGTTTTAATGCAAGAATTATCGTGTAGAGGATGTTGTATTTCCTTAAATTCTTATTTCAATGGGTTAGTTAGGCGACCATTTCGAATGATTTTATGTTTACTAGTAATTAGACCAAGTCCATCTTTTAGTTAATTTTGTTTATTAGACGTAACACATAGAAGACATGACACACACAAAGAACATTACGTAACACAACTGACTCTACTAGCCAAGCAAAGTATATATACTCTTAGCTGACTTGCAGCGCCATCTATATTTAACATTTAATTTACAACAACGGACAACCTTTGAAACTTCATTGATTTTTTTTTCCGGTTGATGTAAATATATTTCGAAACATTTTGTAATCGTTCAACAATTTCGTTCAGAGATACAATGCTTACACTAAGACTAATCAAAAATTAACATCAAATTGTTATTTTAACGAGAAACAAACTTATTTCATTAAAATAACATTAAAATTTCCATCACTTTTGTCTTTTTGTTTATCTTGGAAACTATTTTAAATTTTGATCGCTGAATATTTCTAGACTTCTTTAAATATTAGAGATGTCATAGATTATTTGCATTATGCACAATAAAGATTTTTTACTGATGAAAATTAATAAATTGTTGAAAACTTTGAAAGCTGTAATTGTTTTAAAATAATTGCGGTTAAAAATGATTACAAATTCTAAAAAGGTTAAAATATATATTCATACATACATATGTACGTACTAGTCATAAAATAATCATTAATAAATTCGGCTTTAAATTGAAGGAAGAAAGATACACTAACCTACAGCAAAAAACTATCTAAAACAGAGAAAATACATATAACTAGATTTGATGAAATCTTTCTAAAAACAATTTCGGTTAAAATTGTTTAGTCCGTACCTTTAGTGATGATTTAAAATATGACTCCAAGAAGCGTCCACGGGTTGTTATTCTGTATTGGACTGACTACGTCAATTTGCGAAATTGGCTACAAATAAGTTTTGAATACTCAAAAATATATATTACAGAAAGTCTTAAACTTGAAAGGAAATGTAAAAACTAGCATTGACTAAAGTTAAACACTTTCTAAAACAAATAAATAACGCCAATGTAACTTAAAAAAGCTGTAAAAGGAATTTCAACAATATTTTTAAGTTTAAAGTTAATTGAAATGTGCCTTTTACTTACTCTATAAATCCTACTCGCTTATTCTTTCAATATTTACATTGCTCAATGCATAGGTTCATATATAGACCTTCTTTTTTATTATAAAAATTTATGATAAACGAAGACGTTTATATTCTATTTTTGCGTAGAATAATTTCTTTTTCTATAGTTTAAGGGCTTATTCAAGAAAGTTAGTTTTTATGAATACATTATGACGATTTTTTCCGTTACTCCTTGTATTGCATATTTTGTTTTAAAAAGACCCATAGCATATGACATACTTTTAAGGGTGAAAGACTCTCCTGATTGATTACCTACTACAGCTCATTCTAAACGGAGAAAAAATATTATTACAAAGTAACTCTTTGTAATGTTCGCATAAGCGTTCAGTTTTTTATTTATTTATTTGCTGTCTCCTAGGGGTTAGGCGTTTAATAACTAGTATAGATAACTGAAAATAAGAAGTTTTGCAACTTAAGGTATCCGACTACGTTCGGAACCGTGATTTTAAAAAAAGCGCATAAAGGGTTAATTTTCATGATACTTAGTGTAACTTAGATTAGAATACATGTATAAAACTGTTTTAAGGATATTTTGACAAAACAAATTATTTAAATACAATATTTTGGCAAAAAATTAACTTAGAAAAATTTTTTTCTAAAATATTCTACTTTTATAAAAAATGCTTCTAAAACAATAATATTTCGCGCTTATGTAAAGTAAAGACTTCTCCAGAGAGTCTGAACTATGATTTTTTGAAAAATTCATATTATTTTCATAGTTACCACCCATTGAAATAATTATCGGCGTTAGTTTGTAAAAATTGCTTCCCTCTGTTGTCGTAAAATATGGATAACCCCACTTCTAAATTATATATTTCAAAAGTTCTAGTTGAGCCTCTGTGGAAAGGTCTGAGTTATATACAGGCAAAATAATATCAGAATAGAAGCGTTTTTCACAAAAGAAAATTTGTCATTCTATGTTCATTTTTTGTCAAAATATTGTACTTAAATAACTTTTTGTTGCAATAATATTCTTAAAAGAATTTTATATACATTTTCTAATGTAAGCAACACTAAATATCATAATACAAAATATGCGAAACATTTTGTTAAACTAAATTCAATAAGTAGCAACAAAGAAGATTCTGTCATGAACACAATACACTCATTGAGAATAAGCAATGAATTGTTAATTGAGAAGGATTTCACATATAAGAACAATGCCATGGGAAGAAATTCTAAGCCAGCAAAAAATATCCAGTATCCAATTTCCTTTGTTATTATTATTCTCAAATTTGTTCTATGTTAGTATAGAATGAATACAATAGCTGTATCAGCCAATTGTTTTAACATACTTTCATTAAAACAAAACAATGCTTTTCTGCTCGATAGAGCTGCGTTTGAGACACTTTTTAGAAAATTCTTCTATGCCTTAAATCAGTGCTTCTCAAACTTTCACTACTGGCGACCCAATTTTCAATCATAATTTTCATCGTGCCCCCCCAAAAAAGTAATAATGTAATGAATGCAATCATAATGCACTTTGAGTATTAAATTTTGTATACGTTACTTTTAAGTAATATATATTTTAAGCAAGTTACTTTTAAA
This sequence comes from Trichonephila inaurata madagascariensis, assembly GCA_019973955.1. Classification (NCBI taxonomy): domain Eukaryota; kingdom Metazoa; phylum Arthropoda; class Arachnida; order Araneae; family Nephilidae; genus Trichonephila; species Trichonephila inaurata. Next base: position 53,315 of record BMAV01007933.1, read on the forward strand.
TAATAATTATAATGTTATGTTATTTTTCCTTTCTCTAATTTTCAAATAGGAACAGATTGCAAAATGATATTTAATTAAAGATTTATTTCCTCCATCATCCATTTCTAGAAGTACAAATGTCATTAGAACAAGTAATATAAAAAATAAATTTTTAAGTCAATTCCTATACTTAGGCCAACAAAGAAAAATTTTAGTTACTTTTTATTAAATAGTTACAATTAATACAAATATGCAATACATATGACAGAATCACAATGTTAAGCTACAAAATAGAAAGCAATTTTCCTTGCCAATTTTTCATTTTCCTTTCTATATATGGCATTGGGCTGTTCTTTTTTGTTACTGTTTATTCATTAATTAAATTTAATTAGTGCAAGAAAATAGTATAGTAAAGAAGAAACCACACACATTCTCAGAAATTTAAAAAAATAAAAAAAAAATGTATTTGAACTTGAATGAATGAATAAAAAGTATTTTATCTACGATTGAAAATTTGAACAAGATATATATGAGAGAGTGAAATTATAGTAGAAAT
>BMAV01007934.1:0-35377 GCA_019973955.1 Trichonephila inaurata madagascariensis
GTGGGGATTAAACAGTAATTATTAATGTTGGCCTAGTTAATAGTAAAATTTACTGTCACGAGTTTAAATTTAAATTTAAATTGAATATTAAATTTTAATTTATGATGAGTAATGAAAATTAAAGTCAAGATAAATTTTGGGAAAATTATAAAAGTTAAAATGAGGATTTAAGATTAAAATTTAAATAAAACTCAGAAAGCAGAAGAGATTCAGAAATGGGGATTTAGACACGTAATTTTTGGGCATTGAGAACACTTATTAAATCACGTTTTTCTTTTTGGAGGGTTGTGACGTCTCTCGCGTCCTTCTGCTAACATAACTCCTAAGTTCTTTGACGGCCACGATTAATGGCAAAACCTTTCCAACCCAATACCAGAAGATAAACAGTTTCAAATATGTAAATGAGATATACTTTAAAAGGATAGAAGCTTTGTGATAATAAGAGCTGCAAGTTTAGAGATAACTTAGTGTGGAATCATTCGGATCAAGAGTTAGAAGTCCTATATCTCTGAAAGAATGATACGTTCATTATAAAGGAGTTGGAATCTTCTTTAATAAGTTACATTATAGGTATTACTAAATCGTTGAAAGAAGGAGTTGCAAAAGGTAATATTTGTATAGGGGGTTAGATGAACCCGGTTTTTATTTATTATAATTAAGATAAATGATCTAGTTGCGCGATCTGACTTGAATACAAGGTTTAATTGGGTGTTAACTCTCACTTTAAGAAAGTTGTCAATTAGAATTAAGTAATATAAGTTATTCTTAATAAAAGTTGTATTAAGAATCTAATATGTCTCATCATTTTGATAATCCCACACCTCTAGCTTACGCGGATCCGGAAAGACATAGTCATCATAGGATGGCTATGTCGCACTATTACTGTGTGTTTGTTCATAGTAGATTCTCGCATATATATAATATTATCTAAATTGTTAAACACTTAAGTTTCACTCTTAATAAAGTCATATTAAGAATTAAAAATGTCTATTCCTATCGTAAACCCTACACCTCTAGCTCACGTGGACAATCAAAGAAACGGTCACCAAAGGGGGCGGTTTCACAAACTTACAAGAAATCTTTATCAATGAGAGATATACGATGGACGCGCGATAGAAAAATGATAGTTCCAAACTCTTGAAGAATTAATTTTGAGACCAAAACCGAATTGAATCACCGAGAGAGTAAAAGCGCGATATTTCTCGAACACAATACTAAGAAAATATTCCAAACAAAAATTTTGTATCTAAAAGGACGTATTGTAAGACGGACTTATTCCAAGGTACAACTGTGGAAATACATACATAGACTGACCGACGAGGACTGGCTGGGAGTGTTAGCTATATACGGCTACTCCTGAGCTTGCTCATTACTTGTAATAAATTATCGTTTTAAAAAACTAAAAAACACCCTTTTATAGTCAATCGAACTAAGTCGTAACTTTATCTTTTAGTCGCAAAATCTGGAAATGGGATCTGAAATTATTCGCCAGATGCGGGATTGGATCTGAAATAGGAAAATCGTTAATCCTAATGATCCTGATCAGGACAATAGAACAAAGTTATTAAATTATCGTATTGTGTAGTGAAAAAATTTCGAATTCATCTGACCTTTTAAAGTGGGTAAAAATTGAGTTCAAAGATTCCGTTACATGCAATTGAAGTTTATAAAAGGGTGTTAAAAATGCTTATAATGATAAGATCTATAAGATCAGCAATAAGAAGTTTACCTTAGTCTATAAAGCTATAATACTTAAATTTTAATAAATAGTGTATAAATATGTCCTAAAGAGTAAATGATTTGAGTAAGATAAAAATTTAAAGAATGAACAGAATACGGCGTCGTTAAGAAAAGAACAACAAATTACAATGGTGTCGTTATAACCATTATGGATAGCATTCTTTTCTTACCATTGTAGTCCATTCGTTACTGATGTGCTAATGTACCCTTTGAAAGAAATTCGCAAACCCAGAAAAATGTGTACCTTAATTTAAAAATTATTGTTTTCAGATAAAATAAATAATATTGTTACATCAAAATTCAAGCTCAAGATCTGACATTTTCATTAAGATCTACGTAATCCTTGACCAGTACCATTGAGTTATAATGGACCCCAGATATAAAGAGCATTGATTTCTAAACAATACTCTTAATTTAAACGGTAAACAGCACTATAAGGGTGTTTTAAAAATTCAGAACAATTTATTAATTCACAAAAAATATACAAAATACAACTTAAGATCATAAAAAGAAGATAAAAAAAGGACGGATACTTTATATGCATAGATTATATATAAAATATGATATAATATGTGAAAATATAAAATGAACACAGCACATCGAAGTAAATCTGTTTCAGTTACCTAAATACAACACCATTTTTTTCAAATATAATAAAAATTTACAAAAATTTTTTAAATGTATAATAAAAAAAAATTTTACAAATTGAATATAAAATTTAAATTAATTGATAAAATTAAAATTGTTTCAGTTGATGAACTTATCTCAGTAACTAATTAAAAAATAAATGAGGTTTTATTCCTTTTATAAGCAAAAGAATGTGTTTAATCGGATAAATTAAGTCATTAATAATATTAAAAAATATAATTTTCCGGAGAAATTTTTTGTACTTTCAAAGAGTTTTTTTCCCCTTTAGATATTCACAGATTAATGAAATACATTATCTGAAGTAATGTTTTGTGGAGTCCAATTTTGAAAAACTTCCTTTTTAATATATTATTCTAATTTACTTTTTCTTTTTTTAAACCCCTTTTTAAAAATAACAACGAAATATTTATTACATTTATTTGGATGTAAAACATTTTATTTATAATTTAATGAATCCAGTTTATTAAAATTGACGGTTTATATCTTACAAGATGGGTGAGTTATCGAAAAATTAGAAACTACATTGTGTACATCAAAAAATATAAATACACAAAAAGATTTTAAAAACCATCAACTTAAGCAAAATATTTAATTGCGAAACATTTAATTATATTACTACACCTATTTCGGCTATGAATAAATAAAAAAAAATGGTGTTTTTCTTTTTTTAAGAAATTTTCTTTTAAGCAAAATTTAAAAAAACTTTTTCCCAAAAATAGCTCATTTTTTCCCCTAACAAAATCTTTTTTACCAATATGAAGGAGCTTCGGAAAATTGATAATTAATTTACATGGTCCTCCTACTGTCAAAAAATGCACAATCTAATTCAGTTAAAAATTTGACAATGAAAATAATCCTAATTATGCTGGGGTATTTTGTGCTAAAAAGTTAAATTTTAGGATAATTACAGCGAATATTTGCGATAATATGTTAGTTTTATGGATTAGTTGATTGTTATTAAAATTAACTAGTGTAAATTAAAAAAAAAATGAGGGGAATGGGGGATGTACATCGCACTTTTTTTAGCCTCAATTAAAAAAAGTAATGTTTTTTTAAAACAGTTCCTACTTAGATCAACAAAAAAAAATTTTTTTTTACTTTTTTTTTAAATAGTTACAAAAAATTTAAAAATGTATATAACATAATAGAATCACAAATTTTAAGTGGTCTTAATTTTTTAATTATCATTAAAGTATCCCTTGCATCCCAAAAAAAAACAAAAAATTTATTTTAACTGAATAAAGTGAAAAAAAAACTTTTGTTTTAACCGTCCCAAAAAAAGATACCAATTATTAGTAATTCTTTAAAAAATTGTTTTTAATTAATTTTTCTTTTATTATTATATTATTGTTTTTCCTCAAATAAAACAGTTCAACTGAACACTTTAAACTGAAAAAAACCTTTTCAAGTTTTTTACTTAAGTCGACAAAAAGGTCAAATCACCAAAAATATCCAACGTGGTTGTATTTGTTTTGTTCTTTAAATAATTAGTTTTTTAATAAATAATTTTTTTTTTATTTTTTTATTATTTATTGTTATCTAAAAAAAACCGTATATAAAATTTCAGCTGAATTTAGCTCTTTAAAATGTATTTTTTTGATTGAAAATTACCAGTAAATAAATAAATAAATAGAGGGGGGTTGACTAATGTAGGAATTAAAATACATATAATGAAGAGCTTTTCGACTTATAGAAAAACCATTTACTTTATTTGTGTTGCACGTACTGCTGTTGGTTTCAAAAGGGCCCCGCCAAAAGGAAAAATTTTTTTAAGCATTTGCACAGGGGTTTAATTTCGTAACCTGGGTTTTGCTGGCCTCGTCGGTTTCATAATGTCAACCTTTCTGAGCGAATAGAAGTTTTTACATTGACCGCTCCCCTTTCAAAAAATAAAAGTTGAAAATCCTTGTTTAAAGGTATGACCCAAAAAGAACTTAAAATGACTTCACTTGATAAATAGATTATAGTTTATGTATAATTTACCATGTAATTCCATTATATTATGTTATTTTTTATTTTGCTATTTAAATAAAATCAATATCGTTATATTCAAAGTAAAAACTTACAGTGGATGCTTTTACAGCAAAACAATAATATACTACAAATAAAACACTTATAGAAGTACCAAGCGTGTGTAAATCTTGCGCAATGCTTTTTAGGGGCCGCACAAATTTTTGTACAAAAAATGGTGTCGCCACCCCGAAAAGTTTAAGAACCCCTGCCTTATACCAAAATCTCTTTCTCCATATGAAGACGACCCCCTCTAAACGTTCAGCGCCGCTAGCTACATTTGAGTTCGGTAATAATAGTATTAGGAAGCAAGCTTGTTATATAAAAGAAAAGAAAAGAATCATCTCTCTCTCAGTAGTAGAAGCGTCTGGCGGTGAAAAGTTGAATGGAAAATCCCCAGCGGAGGGAAAAAAATCACCAAGTTTCCCTATCCCCTTCCCCCCTTTACGATGTACCTAATGATTTGATCCAAGATCATTTTCAGATTGAGGCCGAGATAGAGGGAGCTCCTTTATTACTAAGTAAAACAGTAAAAGCTTATTATAAGGCGCGCTCAATTTAATAGATTTATGGTCATATTAAAAGGCCGATAGTCCCTAAAGTCAAATGAGGGGATGAAAATCTTTCACGAAGAAGAGGGCTATCTGGATTTAATGAATGGTTGGGTGTTTATTTACGGGGTTTAGAATCACAGGTGAGCGCGTTAAGTAGCGGTACACTAAGTGTTTTTTAGCAGGTGGGTTCGCACCGTGGGTGGTAGGCACGATTAGGTAGTTGATATATTTGAAATGTTGGATACAATTTATGGTTATAATTCAATCATGATAAACACAAGTTATAGTGGTCTCTTATGTTGAAAAAAATAAAATCGTTGAGTTAAGATTAATGTTATCTTACGATGAATCGACAAATGCGTTGTTTTAAGTTTGGTAACGCATTGTAATTAAACATAATCGTGAGCTAATAGCTAACGATAATTAAGGGGTAAGTGTTCAAGTCTTGATTCCAAATGCAAGGTAGTGTTAAAAGGGTTTTTAACGTTAAATTTATCTAGGTCTTTAAGTCCACATGTGATGTTGTAGCGAAGTAAGGTGAGAGTGTGGTTTAAATTTAGATGTCAATCTCTCTCTCTCTCCATTGACGATAGTTCAAAATTGCGCAGATCATGGTCAACAACCAGTAGCGCACACAGGAATTTTCAAGGGGTCCGGGGTTGAAAAGTTTACCATTCTTGTATCATGCTCCTTTTGATTTTGTCGATTTTCGGGAACAAAACACAGTAAAAAACTAATTATTGAATACATAATTAGCATTAATTAATAAAATTAATCATTAACTAAACATACATAACTAAATTTTACGTACTACATACTTAGAATTACAATCAATCGAAAAAAAAAAAGGCTTTGGAGGGAGGGGGTCCGGACCCCAGGAAGTGCCACTGCCAACAACTATAAGGTTGCTCAAGATAGAAATGAATTCAACCACAAAAACTAAATCAATACTATGATGCATATTTTATACAGGGTGTCCAGGATTATTGGGGCAAACTTTAAGAGGAGGTGGGGGAGGCCATCACAAGGAATCAAATTTGCATAGCATCCCATTGTCGGGAACGTCTTCTTTCGGAGTTGAGTGGTGTTGATCAAAAGAGCATTGGAGGAAAAAAATCTGCATTAACGCAGTCTTTGACCACAGAAGAGTATGGAATTTTTTACGAACACGGAGCTGGCAGATATGCCCCTGATTCATTGATTGACAAAAGGAAATGCACGAACAGCAGAAAGATTGTATCGCGAAAGATATCCACAGAGAGATGCACCGATCTACCGGATGCTTAGTAATTTGCATCACAATTTGTGTGAGTATGGATCAAGACGAGGTTATAGGCATAGTGAGGATGGGCCAAGAGTTAATCGAATTTCCTGCACAGAACAAAATCTATTCGATACCGTTCGAAGGAGACAGAGAACCAACGTACGAGCCATCGCTGTTGACGTAGGAGGATCTCGGAGTAGTGTTCATCGAGTTTTGCAACGGGAAAATAAACCATTACACTCATACCATCTTCAAAGAGTACTGCCACAAATTGTGATTCAAAAACATCCGGTTGTTCGGTGCATCTTCGGTACTTGTTATGTCCTCTTCCTCCCCTTAAAGTTTGTCCCAATAATCCTGGGACACCCCGTAAATACGATTTGATTTGATTTTAAATCACATTTCACTGTGAAACAACACGAGGGCTTTTGGCTATGGACCTCGTAATTTTAAACCACAGTCAGGTGTCGAGAACGACATCTAAGCAGGCCACCCCTCTTTTCCACACCACGCATACGGGAGGATTCGGGGCCCTCAATAGTTTTCCCCCAGGCATAAAGCCATTTTTCCCTGACGGATTTTCCCGGGCCCCGGTACATGGCGGTTTCGAATCCGTGAGCCAACAGTGCCGGCCCTGAACTCGCGACAATGACCCCTCGGCTACCGCGGTCATATACGAGGGTTGGGGCATAAGTCAGGGCAACTATTTTTTTCTTATAGATATGCGAACGGATCACAAACTTATATGTGTCATGTGGAAGTTCTGCAGGTATAGCGTGGATGCAGAGCATCAGATGGCTTTGTGATAGCTGGTAGTAGCTCAGTGAGAGCTGTGAAACCCAGTAAAGTTGGTAAAACCCGTGCAAGATAGAAGCAACCCATGGGGAGCAGCCACTTACATCAAAATAGCCGTTCTCCGAGGAAAATGCGACAGAATGTCACAGTGAATTAGGGGAAAGCCCTTGGGAAAAACCCCCCACCATACTTTACAGTAGTACGGTGGATAGGGAAAATTTCAAACAAGGACCTGTTTAATCCCTTTATGAGCAACGTTCGGGACGACCGGTCAAAGTGGCCCGGGCCGACGGCCCTGCCGTCTGGCAGTTCATGGTTACATTAAGGATCATGGGGTTGAGTCCTTAGGGGACAAAGGGTTTTTCATGCCAACTTTTGTGTACTGTGTTGTCATTCTTTGCACCGTGAAAGCCATTCTTTACACACTGCTATCTATTCTCCACACATGTAGTTAACACCTTGAATTTTTATTTGTATATGTCATATCTTTCAACCTGACTGATATCTTCAAGAAAAAAAATAGATGCCCTGGCTTTTTTCCCCAACCCCCCGTATTTCTAAAAAAAAAGAAATGTGGGATTGTTTGTGTCATCAACAAATATTATAATCTATATGCTGCGATGTACTAATAACCATTATGTTCCAGCTATAGTACATGCATTAATTACTTCGATAAAAATATGAAAATAAATACTACAATACGTAGAGACTTCAACAGATATAATAAAGAAAAAGTAAGGTAATTCGGGTGAAGACGCTAGAGTTTGTTAATAGTAATTTTATGAAGGGCAAAAAGATAAAAATTTTGAGCCACTTGGGTGGGAAAAGGGCTGGTCCCAAAATTGAGGGGTGGCTTGTGAATTTATCTGCATGAATCGTCTTTAATCAGCCTTATTTTTCAATTTTCTGAGCATTTAATGTGTTGAGTACAACTTTTATATAACATTCCGTTCCTCATATTTAAAGTTCATAAATGTAAAACCCTTTTTTTAAAAAAAGATAAATTTGCAATATAAGTGAGCTAAGCATAAAAGTTCATATCGATGGGATGTAGAAATAAACCCCAACACCCCAAACAAAAAGGAAAAAAAGGGGTGTGGCATTCCCCATACTTGGGGGAAAACCCCCACAATTAGAAATAAATGAAATGCACTTTTTAATTTTTTTTATTTTTTTAACACGCAATTTTTTTAAAAAAACAACTACAATTAATAATTTAAAATGTGAGGATGAAAAGGAGATCTCCCCACGAGGATGCAGGGCTGGGGGGTCGACTACTACTTCAGCCTACTGTGAAACCCCTTTTGCAGGAAAATTCGTTTTTTGCAAAAATAATTTTGAAAAAGGGTTTAATTTTTTTGTTTTTCTATAGTTATTGTTTTTTCACATTTAATTTGGTAATGATTGTCTTATTTTTTATTTACCGAGGTGTTGTTGCATCTTACTCCATGACTGGTGGCATCTTCCCCCTATATATGGGGAAGATGCCACACTTAAATGAATTTATTTAACATTAAATTTCTTATTTATTTTAATACTAAGAAGGGAATTGACTTGTATACATAACATGGTCTTATTATTTCAATTTTCAATGTACTAATCGAAAAATCCTTACATGTGGCAACTTCCCCCGATTTACCATATATATGTTTTCTAAGGTACAACGTCATACTATTAATGATAATAAATAGTTGTGTTTCATATGCATCATTAAGTTAAAAATTTATGAATTCAGACTCAATCAAATTATCGATTCTTTTCAAATCATTTAGTTCCTATTAGAATAAACGAAACTTAATTCTGTAGATATATATCAAAATATAAAAATTACAATAAAGCCAAATGTTGTCCTTGATTATTTAATCATGAAGTGGATGAGAGAATGCAAATTAATGATGATTCGACGAGCGACATCTTGCGCAATTGAATGATAAAACGATTTTTCGGCGCACATGATATTAATATTAATATAGTTTCATGATATATAATGCATAAGAAAAAAACTGTCTTAGAAATGCATCTTTATTAAAGTTCCTCAATTGAAATTTATAGCGTAGATGTAAAACTAATTGATGATGAATTGGTTTAATTCTGAAGAAAGAGAATAGGGATACTACCATTAATTGTATCATCGTCAGATCGTATATAATCTAGCAATCTACACGTGTTAATTTTAACAGCTAATTCTATGAAGTTACTATTCAAGAAGCACATTTAATTTCATTTTAAAAGAAATTACATCATTAATATTTTCAACGCAAATGATTTCTGAGTGTAGATCAATTGGTTAAGTACGAATGTGATTCCATGAAACGATAATGCTTGAGTATAAATATACATAGATTAGCCGTTAGCTAAGTACTTCATGATCCTATATCATGGGTGGGCAGACTTTTCCAGGATACAGGGCTACATCTAATTTTTCAAGGTGTTGCGGTCCACTCAGTGTCAGTGGCGAACACAAGGCGGGGGGAGGGTCCACGGATTCGCACCCTTCCCCCATAGCAATTGACTTTTTCGCGATTGATTATAATCCCATGCACATAGAAAGTAAAATTTAATTAAGTATTTGTTATTAATAATATTTTTATTAATTAATGCTAATTATTTATTCACCAATTAATTTTTTACAGTTGTTTCCCCAATAATCTGCAAAATAATAAAAAAAATGTTTGGCTGCGTATTGAGGTATGATACGAGAATGATAGGCTTTCACCCCTCGTCCCCCCTTGAGAATTAAATTCATGTGTCCCAGTGTCATGTGTCAAATTCATGTCCCCCTTTAATTAATGTGTGACCCACTGCCCAGTGTCATAGGTGTGGAAAAGGAAAGAAAAGGTTTAAAACATGTGTCCCAGTGTCATTTTCATGTTTCAATTCATGCCCCTTTAAATTAATGTTTTTCCCATTGCCCAGTGTAAAAGGTGTGGAAGGTAAGGAAAGGTTAAATTCATGTGTCCCAGTGTAGTTTAATCATGCCCCCCTTGAGAATGTATGGTGCCACTGCCCAGTGTCATAGGTGTGGTAAGGTAAGGAAAAGGTTAAATTCATGTGTCCCAGTGTAAAATGGAATATGTGTTCTTCATTCCCAGAACTTAATTAATAATTGATAAAACTCCCATGTAAAACAGGTGGGGTAATGTAAGGAAAAGGTCTACAATATTTATAATAACTAAATAATAAATAAGGAATATGAATTCTTACCTACAGAATTAAAATAATAAAAAAAACTAACACTTTAAAACCGCGTTTAAAGCAAAGCGGAAAATAGAAACATTATAATAATATCCACAAAAATAATATCAAATGGTGCATTTATTATCAAACAATTCAAAGTACATTAAAAAAAAACATTTTTATCTAAAGTTAGTTTGTTTGTTATAGTCAGTAGAAGACTTCTACATAGTCTACATACTGTCAACCAGTCTTGAATATTTCGGTTTACCATTACCGACGGCTAATCTTCAGGCGGTCACCCCAAATGTCTTGGCGGTCCCCAGTCGATCGCGATCGACGTAATGCCACCGGTTCTATACGTATACGGATTGTTTTTAAGTTTTTGACGTCTAAGACCTAGTACTAAGCTTTCGATTGTATTGAAAATCATTCTTACAGCCTTACCCTCTTGATTTAAAAAAAGCTAACAGGAATCGAACGTTTAAAACGGGAATCGATTTTCGCAAACTGCATTTTAATCTCTAACTAAATAAAACAAACGTGCTTACAAAATTTTAAGCATGTAGGTCTAATAGTTTAAAAAAGGAATTTCTTAAAATCTATAAAACCTCTTAAAACGTTTTAGGAGTTGACTGTCGTACAACTCGTTTTAGCAGACTTTAACTCAATAAAAGGAACTGTTTCAAGTCTATAGGTTAAATAGACCTTTTGATGAGTGAGTGCGTCTTTTTTCTCCTATACATATTGTAAGATCGTCTTGTTTGAATTGATCATCACTCAAATTAACCGGATTTACCATTTTATTATTTTCTTCAAAGCACATCACTATATTTACAACTCTATTTACAATTATAAATCGCATAAGGAACTACAGGCATCGTCCTCCATTTTCACGTTCGAGGCCACCTTCTTCTTGTCTCCTTCCCGCTCAATGGTCAAAACACAGTTCACAGCAGCGCCCTCTTTCTAGTTTATCGTGAGCTATGTGTCAAGCCTCCTAGTGCACTATGTGCCACGCCGTTACAATATAAAGAGATAATTTTTTTTTAAATCATTGAACATTTTACTTGATTAATTTTATTTTGTAGCAGTCGTTGAGAGGACGAGGAACTTCTTGGTATTTTAACTGCACTTTTAATTAATTTTAAAACATACACCGAGACGACATAAAAAGCACAACACAAACACGTGCGGATATAGGACAGTACACAAAAGAGTACTCTCTCGTTCTGGAGATCTCACCTTTTTACAGCTTTCTCAACTAGAAGCTTTTAGAATCGTGATTTCCGTTAATGAATTTTGTGTGATTGGTCAAGTTATTGGAGATTCAATATATTATATTATTTTATCTTGAAAAGTGTGAACATTGCAGATTTTAAGAACATAAGGTTGTGGTTAACAGGATACTTAACGTTAGGTAGGTGAACTGGAAAAATTATCTTCATGTGAAGTCTATGAATTAATTTAAATCCAACGAGAGAAGATTTAAATGATTCTCTCTCACACACTCTCTCTCTAATGAAATAAATAATGGAGTTAACGATACAGGTTATTTACACTCTACAGAAGAAGAATTCTGAGAATTGTATGTGCAGAGCTGAAGAAATCAAAACTTAAGGAGATTGGCAAAAGTTTACTTGAAATTAGATCTATATGCCAGACAAAATGGTGGTTGATGATATTCCTCTTCAAGTAATAGTTGAATTAGAATGATAATATGAGAAAATCATTTCTCAAAACTGAATTCAAGTATGTTGTTAAAACCCGAAACAGAAATTTCCTTTTCTTTTTCATAAAAAGTCAAAAAGGGACTGTTGCAATTTCTCTTTCCAAAGTCTGGCAATAGTGCTAGTACCAGGCACTGAATAAGAGGTAGTCGGCAACATGTAACGTGTTGCTCGTCTTTCCTCGAATGTAGCAGACGGTTCAACATGGAAGCTCCATTGTCGATCTGCACCAAGGACAGAAAAGAAGGGAGGACAGTGATTCGCTTTTGTTTTGCGGAAGGTGTGAAACCTGCGGAAATTATTCATCGAATGCAAGGGCAGTACGGTGACAGCTGTTGTTCGCGAACAGGGCTCCAAATAGGGAAGAACTTCTTTATGTTGATAACAAAAGACCGAGCAGTCCATCGACTTCAACCACTGAGGGAAATGTGAAGACGTTGAGGAGGGAAAGGATGGCTAGTATTCAGCAGGAGGTATCACACCATCCACAAACAAAAAGCGAATCACTAACCTCCTTCCCTCCTTGTTGCAGATCGACAATGGAGCTGTCACGTTGAACAGGTCTGCTACACCCCGCCTACAAGGTAAGACGAGTGACACGTTGTATAGCAGAAGTGTTGCTGACTACTCCTTCTTCAGCGCTGGATAACTGCGTTGTTGCCAAACTTTGGAGAAATTGAAAAAGTTCCTTTACTTTTTGACTTTCCCTCGTATATATATATATTTACCCCAACTGACACTTGAAGGGCTGGGGATTCATCTCTCTCTCTCTCACTCACTCACTCACTCACTCACACACGATGAATCCCCAGCCCTTCAAGTGTCAGTTGGGGTAAACTTCATACCAGGACAACTCAACCCACCTCCTGCATAAGGACTTTGACTTCTACTTTCGCCGGACTTAAAAAAGACACGTGTACTAACGACTCACTCGCTGCTGATCAACGCTGAAAGAGATCTCGTCTTGTCATGGCTTGGAGTGTAGACTGTTTTGCTGAACCTTGGAATAAAATATAATATGATAAACGGCTCCACGTTGCATTTCCCTGTCAATCTTTAAGAATTACTCCAATACATGATATATATATATATACATACAACAAGAATTAAAAGTTGCAACAGAAAAATATAAAATCACCCTGCGGGCCGCGTATCAGCCTGGTCTGTGCTACATCATTTACACGAGAGTCTACGACCAAAGCAGCAGCCTTATTTTTTCTACATGCAAAACTATAAATCTGCATTGAATATTTCGACTTAGAACTTAAAAATTATTAAGATTGGCCCTTTAGTAACTGCCAATCTACATAAATTTAGTGTAATAAAATCTTCAATATGATGCCGATACTTCCTACTAGATTGTCAAAAACTACACTGCAAGTAAAAAGCGTCCAGACAGAATATTTCATAAGATTCATAAAGCTCCGCACATATTCTTTCTCTATAAAATAAATCTGATTCTTTATTCCATGGAAGTAATTCTTCCAGAAGCATATTTAACAAGCATTTAAAGTTTATCTAGAGCCCTATCAGCATAAATATGCTGTAACAATATTCATAAGAGCAGGGGAGGCCGAAAAATTGATCTTGTGCGACTGTAGGGAGGGAGATATCAGCGATAGATATGAACCCCCTAATGAATGTCAAATGTCAGGAACGTCGAGGGATATCCATCTTATTCAGAATCAATCGATGTCGGGGCCTTTTTTCCCTATTTTTCGTCTTTGTGGCCTTTTCCTATCGTCGTCGCTCTCAATGAAAAGAGAATCCAAGTATCCCATTTCCTAACATTACCGTCTTGAATCATTGACATTCTTTCATTTATAGAGGTTATAAAGGTTTTTTTTTTAAACCTCTGTTTGAAAATTTGCAAGAATTGTAACTTAGTAAAAATATCAGAACGAAAAGAATTTTTAAATAAAAAATTCGTATGAACACTAATTAATGCGTATAAGAATGCATATACAGATTATATTAATCATTAGTTTTTTGTAAGTTATTTCTTATTTAATAATATAATAATTTAGTGTATATACACAATATAAATATTGGAGTAATATTGGCCATAAATATCGGCGTTTTATGCATATTATCGAAAGAAAAAATACATTCTAAATCCGGTGTGGGCATTACATCAATCGCGATCAACCGGTGGACCGCAAAGACATTTTGGGAGGACCTCCTGAAGATTTTAGCTGTTGGTAAAATTAAGGGAAAATTTTGGGTTGGTTAAATTTGCAGACTTTTATAAGTCTTCTACTGACTATAACAAAAAAACGAACTTTTAAAATAAAAATGCTTTATTTATTTTTTTGTATTTTTAAAATTTTGTTTATAACAAACCAAACATTTCATATTATTATATTTTACCAAATTTTGTTTGTTCTGGGTTTTAATTTAAAAAACCCGGGTTTTAAAAGTGTTGGTTTTTTTTTATTTTAGTTCGGTAGGTAAGTACATATTCCGGGATTTATTATATTAAGGGTTTTAAAATAAATAAGACATTTTTCCCACCTCATCACACACCTACGACACTGGGAAAATGGGCACCAAGAATTTTTTTAAGGGGGGGGGCGAGGTTGAAAAATCTTCCCTTTTCGTTATCCCCTAAACCAAACATATTTTTTGATTTTGTAGACTGTCGGAAAAAAAAAACAATAAAAAATAAATTACTAAATAAATAATCAGCATTAAATAATAAAAAAATATTAATAACAAATGATTACGCTTTACGTACTCTATACATGGGGTTAAAATCAATCGGAAGAAAATCAAGGGAGGGGCCGAACCCGTGACCCATCTCTCCCCCTCCTTGTGCGCGCTCTTGACACTGGGTGGACCGCAGCACCTTGAAAAAATTAGTAGTCCGTACCCTGGAAAAGTCTGCCCAACCCTGTTCTAAATCAATGAAACGCAATGCACATTTAAGCAAACACTGGGGCCTAGAATAATTTGATTGCTAAGAGTAACAGACGGTCGCAGTAGCGAAGTAAGTGGTCAGGGGCGTAGCTATTACCGTATCAGCCGTATCAATGATACGGGGCTCCAAAGCTACAGGGGGCTCCATATCTGTAACTACAGTTCCATTAATAGGGCTTTCATATCTAAAATAGGACCCGAAGGAATTTTGATACAGGGCCCATTCAGAACTAGCTCCTCCAGTGCTATTGGTCATGATCATAGATTCGTGGCTAGTGTGTCGTGAGTTTGAGCCAAGTGCCATTGAAGACCAGTAATATAGAGGAGTGATGCACGTTAAATCTGTCATGTTTCTAAACCTTCCAGTTGGCTAGATGTGGTAGTGGTAAGGGGGTACCAGCTTAGGTCCTCCTCACGTGACCGTGGTTCAAAATTACTAAGTCCGTCGCCAAAAGCCATCGTGTTGCTTTCAGTGCGAAGTAAATAAATACTCACTCATTAAGGGTAACGGACATGGTTGATTGAATATTAACGTCGCACTGTTCAGCTACTCGAGAGCTTTTGGCGACGGACGTAATTTTGAACCATGGTCAAGTGACGTGGACGTAACCTGAGCTGACACCCTTCTCCTATTTACCACACCACACCAACGGGAGGACGTTTCAGCTCTCGACATATTTAACGTGCATCGCTGCCCTACACGGCGGGTCTTTAGTGGTACTGGGCTCGAACTCGTGACAAGCCACCATCCGATACCTATACCACTCGGCTACCGCGGCCACGAACAGGACATGGATAGCGGGTTTGAACAATATTATTTTTAAATAAACACCATGGTAAAAGGAACGTGTTATGTTGTAACTCAAAGTTTTTACTTTGGTAAAATTTGGATGCGAAGAATGAGAGAGAAATGTTGGCTTGGGAAGTCAAAATGTGACTTAGGATATTATAACATGATAACAACATCTAGGAGGTAAGAAATTACGCTATATATTCATTGTGTTAAGGGTGATTTTAGGTATATACACAGCCACACAAACACTCACACAAGGGGGAGGGTAATAAAGTATAATAAAAAAAACCAAAACATGTTATCCTTATTGCATTATTGGTTGATGGATTATTATCCTCGAAGAAACCTCGAGGTATACTCGTTATTTTGAACCTCCGTCAAATGCCAAAGATGGTATTTAAAAGCTCCACCCAACTCTTAAAATGTCCAGGATTTCCCCAATGAGAATTTTGCGACTCAACAGGTTTGATGTTTTGTAAAGTATATTAGCTCCTCTGCGTGGAATTTTATTATTAGATTCTATAAAGTAAAAATGGCATTTTCATTGTCACTTGTTTGAAAATAATCTAGTAGTGTGTTAATTTTTATTGAAAAATGTAATTATGAGTTCCATGAATCTCAATTTTATTTTTCTTGAACCTACGATAACACTCTTCAGAATTACTTTTCTTTAAACGAATATCCTAAAAATATAATCCTTGTTACTTTTATCACTTTACCATATTTCCGTCCGCTGAAAACAATTAAGGAACAAATTTTTTTTTGTAATAAAAAGAAAACTAACAAAGCAAATAAAGCCAAACCTGGACCAAATATCATCCGATATAAGACCAATTTATAGCAAAACAAAAATGAGCACAATCTACACCCTGAAGAAGGAAACTGGTCACTTGTCCAGGACAGTAGCTGACAGACACCGACACCCTATCAGTCAGAGAAAAACATGTCTAATAGAGTGTATGATAGCCTACACAACGCTCGTATAGGTGTTTCATACTTTTTAAAAAGATCCTTATCAATTCCTATACCAGCCACAACCCACTCTACCACAAAGGCCCTCTTGAGCTCATCGATGGTCGTTGGAGGTGCGTTTTGAGGTGCATTTGAGGTTCCAAGGACATCCCACATGTATTCGATGAGATTAAGGTCAGGGGATATAGCAGATCTTTCCAATCGTTGAATATCCTCCGATTGGAGGTATTAGTTCACCAACTGAGCTTTGTGTAGGAGTGCGTTATCGTCCAAAAAATGAAATTTGGTCCATATATTCCGTAGAAAAGTAAGGAGCAAGGATCTCGTCTCTGTACCGCTGACTTGTCAAAACAAACCTGATTTGAAGATTAAAAAAACACGTAATACAAAAAAATATTCTTAAGTCAATTCCCACTTTGAATGGATGAATAGAAAGTATTTTATTACGATTGAAAATTTGAAGATATATATATAGTCTTATTCTGTACAAATAAGAGATAAAAATCCATCAATCATATTCGAAAACACATAGACAGTAGGAAAATCACACAATGAAGGACACATGAGCAACCGAGATTAAAAATTATAAAATGGATGCTGCAGTAATATAAACATTGACTTAGGACTCACACACACAGCTAATTTTAAAAAAAATTTTATAAAAGTGGGGTTTAACATGTTTTTGAGCCAACCTTCCTCCTTTTTAAATAATATGGCAAAAATATTGAAAATAATGGATAGGAATATTAAATCCATTACAAGATAGAGGTAACTTACCAAAAAGACCTAAAATGCAGGCCCGCCTGAATCGAGTGAAAATAAGTTACCAGATTCTGGACCCAAATGCAGATTCAAAGCATGTGAATGGCTGAAATGTAGCACTTAACAAAAGTATAAAAAGAATAGAAATAAAAATTAAAAAGAGAGTTACAAAATACCATAACTTTAGTGGCACTAGAGTATATATGAATTAAATAATAATAAGTAATTTTATCTAATATTAGAATACGGAGGTAACTATAACTAGGAAATATGTAAATTTATAGTAATAAATTATTATTCATCTAAGAATTTTTAATCCTTGCTATTTCTAATAGCTTTATTCATATAACTATTAATAAAATTAATTGGGTATTTCTGATTTAAGTAATATTTAGTAAAATGTTTATAGTTATTTATTATTTCTGATTTTTTGACACTAGAAATTTATTGCGTTGTATATAATTAATAACAATATTTCTGAATATAGAAACATGTACATTACTCTCCCAATGTGGAACTTTTATAATATTGAAATTAAATTCTTCTCTTTTATCATAAATATTACAAACTATTACATTATCTTTTAATTTGATATGTATATCAAGAAAATTTACTTCATTGTTGTTACACTATTTGTCTGTATTAAATTAATATAATATATATATATATGAAAGAAATTTATATAACATATCAAAAATAAGAAATAGTAAATAATGAACATAACAAGAAATAACGTAATAAAAATATAAAAGAAAAATATGGAGATCGAATTTATAGAAAAGTACAAAAAAGGAAATACAGAAAAGAACCTAGCGCGTCAAAAAACAATTTCAGATATAGGACCGAATCAGAGGGGTTAAACTAGTTTGAAGGCACCAATCTTCCCCCTTTTCAACTCGGTTGGAAAAACCAAATAAAATAAATAGATATTCAAAATATATAAAAACTCACAGAAAGTATGACAAAACCAATATAATATATATCGGGTTGGAGGGAAAGTTCTGTCGTATTTTAAAGAAAACAACAGAATGCATTTATAAAAATATGTGTTTAATATTAATCAATTATATATGCTCCATTATTTGTTACAACTTGTTGCCATCTTTCAGGTAACATATAAATTCCTATTTTGTAGAAGTTCTCGTCCTTGGAGTTAAAATAGTCAGCAACTGCATTAGAAACACTTTCAAAAGAATTGAATTTTTTCCCGTTAGATAATTTTGCAGAGATCTCAACAGGTAATAATCAGATGGTGCAATATCAGGTGAATACGGTGGATGACCAAGGACTTCCCATCCTAACGTATTCAGTTTTTATTGCGTCACCATTGCAGTATGTGGTCGAGCGTTACCGTGGTGGAACACTATTCCTTTCTAGACGCTAATGCTGGCCTTTTTCTTGATAGCTGCA
The DNA here is from genome assembly GCA_019973955.1 of Trichonephila inaurata madagascariensis. Classification (NCBI taxonomy): domain Eukaryota; kingdom Metazoa; phylum Arthropoda; class Arachnida; order Araneae; family Nephilidae; genus Trichonephila; species Trichonephila inaurata. The sequence goes on from BMAV01007934.1 coordinate 18,772, forward strand.
TTCATTTTATCCAGTTGATTGCAGTAGAGATCCGCGTTGATGGTTTTTCCCTGTTTCAGCAACTCGTAGTACACTGGACCTTTCCTGTCCCACCACAAACAAAGCAGTACTTTTCGTTGATGGATATTTGGTTTTGCTGGATGATGTTCCTGGTTTGCAGTAAGATTTTTTTCTCTTAATATTCTCGCAAAGAATCCACTTTTCATCTCCAGTAATCAAGCTTGTCCAAAAACGGCTACACATTTGTCTAATCAGATGTGATGAACACATTCTTACACGCTCAGACAAATTCTTTTCCGTTAATTCACATGTGGAACCCAAACACTTCGCTTTAACACAAACCCAAGAGATTTAATGTGATCTCCAACAGTTGTATGATGAATGCCAAACTCTTCTGCAATTTCTTGACTTATTAAATGTGGATTATTTTCCAACATGGATCGCAAAACATCCAGATCGATTACTTTCTTGGAGGCTCAGTTCCTCGGAACGAAATTTGCTAAACCATCTTTGACAAGTACGAACATTTTCAATATCTTTTCCAAATACCGCACATAAATTTTTACATCAACCGATGCGTTGCTTCCTTTTTGGAATTCATTCAAAATGCAGTGTCGTAAATGCACTTTTTCTACTGACACGTTTTTCACTTTAAATATTACAAGTAAATGATGAACGGTAAAAAAGGACTCTTTTTATATTATACAGCATCTAAAAAACAAAAAAAAAAAATCCGAATGACTCACTAGCCAGATGTTTTTATATTTACAACAAAAATCACCTGCCTATTTAAAATACGACAGAACTTTCCCTCCAACCCAATATATACAGTAGAATGTCGTTTATCCGAACGTTTAGTATCCGGAACGTCAAATATCCGGACCAGTTGGTTTTCGTCAAATACATGTACTGTATATGAATACATTTTCGAACAGTGCTCAACAGTTGTTTCGCGTGAAGCCAAAAGTGACGGGAAAACCGAAGGTCAGGGATACTTCGGGAATTTCAGTTGTATGATTTGGAATATGCTGTGGCCAGATTTAGAAGACGAAAAGACTTCAATGACGACCACAGGGAGGAGATTATTGACTTTGTCCAATCGATCCCAGGATTTCAAGAGTGCGATGAAGAAGATGTAGAAACCTGGATGGCATGTGATGCAGAAGACTGTGGATTTAAAATGTTAAATGATGATGAGGTTGTGACTTCCGTGCAAGAAAAATCGAGCCTGTTGACGATGAAACGGATGAAGACGAGGACAACAACAACAACGAAAGTAGCAAAGGTCCATCAAATGCTGACGCGTTTTCTGCGTTAGAGACAGCTATGGAGTGGTACGAACAACAATCAGAGTGCTGTCCTACTCAACTACAGCTGCACAAGAGAATCAGATATCTTGCAGCGGAAAAACTAAGGTGTACAATGGTACAGCAAAAAATAAGTGATAATAATAAAGATAAAATTGTGACATTTTGCACCTGTTTGCTTTTTCTTCGAGCACGTTTCCCTCATGTGATGATTTTCAATATTCGTATAGTGTCCGGTTTCATATACTGCATGGATCGCATTCGGTTTTCGGGTATCCAAACAATCGCGTATCCGTACGGTGTCCGGTCCCAATTGATTCGGATAAACGACGTTCTACTGTATATATAGGGAGAGAGTGAACTAATAGTAAGAATTGAAAAAAGAGCATGATTTGTCTGCATTGCTGTAACAATTCACACCTGGTTTGGTTAGTTTGGCTGAAAAACCGGTTTTCGACGCCACCTTTTGTTATTGTTTCAACAGTTACAATGTTACAACAATAGAGACGAATCTAAGTTGGCGTCAAAAACCGGTAAATAAGTTAATTAGTGAATTAATATTTGAAAAACTGTATTAACATCAAGTGTCATCCACTACAAGTTTAAAAAAAATTTATTTGAACTTTATTGGATGAATGGAAAGTATTTTATTAACGACTAAAAATTTGAACAAGATATATATATATATATATATATATATATATATATATATATCGAAAGAGTGATCTAATAGTAGGAATTGAAAAAATAAAAAGAAAGGATTTTAATAAAATATACACTATTTTTGTTTATATTTTGTCACAACAATAATTTATCTTAAAGGCATTAATGGTTACAGATAAAATAAAACTGAGTATTAGAACCCCTGTCCTGCTTATTTGATCTGCAGCTGTCCGATAAAATTACTAGTTCATTTCCTTTGTTGCAGCATTGATGTAGATGATTGGCAAAGGTTATTATCAGAATAAGTCCAAAGCTCCGAAATAGCTACGGCGAAATACAAGGTAGAACTGAAATGATGAAATGAAACGGAATGGATTAGTGAAGCTGTCTGTGTGTGTAGTCTCCAAAGATGGAAGATGCATAATTGGGTATTGGATCTTGACGGATTATCACTAGTCAACGAACACCATGGGGTGATAGATGTTTCACCAAATGTGATGCAAGCTAGAAGTTTACATACACTAGGTTTAGCTTTAAGGCTGTTTTCGGCTAATGTTAAAGTATAGGACCCGAATTCGGAATATTTTTTCAGATATAAAAGTACTGAAACATTAATTTGGTATTCTGGCTTCACTATCCTTTAGAGAGCAGCATTTTTTCATACTGCCGATTTTTAACAGAACTGATCCTTTTTTTCTGGTATAAAATGTGTTTCGCATCTTTTCTCATATACCGTAACGCTAAATGAGCTATCCCTTTACATGTTAAAACGAAAAACTGATTATTTATGAAATATTGTGAAATTTTAAACAAATGCATGTTACAAAGTCACAAATTTTTATAAAAAGTGAAACATTTTTTCTGTCCGAAAATGTGCTCCGCGTTAAGTTCAAGCTCTTGTGTATATGGCGAAAAAAGCCTTAGAAGTTCAAACTGTAAGCAATAAGTTAAATATTTTTACAATGGAGATGCTAGTAGAAAACAGATTTAAATGTTAGGTTAACTGAATTATAAAACAAGCAAAATAAAAAATATATATATATTATAAAGTCGATTCCTACTTAGGTCAACAAAGAATTTTTTGTTTTGTTTAATTAATTTATTTAATGAATCAATATTTGAAAAGAAAAAACCCTGTAATAATATCAAGTGCCATCCACTACAAGTTTAAAGCCAAGAAAAAATTCGTTAGTAAAACGTACTGGCACCTTTGTTGCAGGTAAGCTCTAACTATGTCAGAAATAAAGCAGATTAAATTTAAAATTAAAAAATAAAATTTAATTAATGAATTGTAACTGAATTAAAACTGTAATTAATGAATTAAAACTGTATTAACATCAAGTGCCATCCACTACAAGTTTAAAAAATGTATTAGAACTTGAGTGTGGATCAATAAAAAGTATTTTACTAACGATTAAAAATTTGAACAAGAATTTTTATATATATATATATATATATATATATATAAGGAGAGTGTGAACTAATAGTATATATAGGAAATGAAAATCATCAGGCAATAAAAAATATGATGCAACTTTTTTTCTCAGTTAAATGAGATTAAATATTTCTGTTTCCGAATAGGATGGTATATTATTACTAAAAAAATAAAGTCACCATTTGTCAGTGGATCGAGTGAGTGGTGAGTGAGTGTTAATTAACATGGCACCTAAAATAACATGAGAGCTATTGACAACGGACCTAGTTATGTTAAGCCACGGTCACGCGACGATCATGACACCTTAGTTGGTACCCAACTTTTCTAACTTCCACATCACCAACGTGATGATTTTTAGCCACGACAGATTTAACGTGCATCAGCCACTCTACTCGGAGGGTCTTCAGTAGCATCATGAGTGAATATTGACGTCACACTGTTCAGTCACACAAAAGCTTCTGCGGACGGACCGCGTAATTTTGAACCATGGTCAAGTGGCGAGGACGACACCTGAGCAGGTACTCCCCTCTCCTAACTACCACACCACACCAACGGGAGGACGTTTGAGTTCCCGAAAAGATTTAACGTGCATCGCTCCCCTACATGGCGGGTCTTTAGTGGTACTGGGCTCAAACTCACATGACATGCCTGCCATGATCCGATACCTTGACCACTAGGTCTACCGCGGTCACGCATCAGGGCTTGAACCCACAACTCGCCACGAGTCCGTCCCCCTGACCTGTTGGCTACCGCAGCCACCCGGCAAGTCGAAAAACAGAATCTCTGATATTTTCCAAACTAAATCTTTTTACTATATCAATGTAATTTTTTAAATTTTAAATGTATATAAATACTATCATCTTTTAATCTGATAGTTTAAATTACCAGAAGTTTAGTTTTGAATTAGAATGTCATATCCAAAAGTATTAGTTTTGTTAACCAACAGCAATCAATGAATACTGTAAGTTTGAATCACGAATTCATTTAGTAATATTAGCATAACCTTGGTTTAAAGTATGAAAAATAAAATAAACCCTTTTTGTGATAACCATGCTTAGATTACCTTCATAATTAATTATCCCATTAGAATTTATAGAAATCTTTTTAAAATTTAACGCATTTGAAATATCTTTAGTTTAATTAGTGTTTTTGTTGAAGTTTAAATAAATCTTTAATTTAGTCATCAATGCACATGTAAAAACTTTGCAATACGGATGGTAGGTTTTCTTCTTTACCTCGGCTCTAGCATCCATTCTCTAAATTTCCACACCACATCAACGTAAGGACTTTGTGCCCTCGAATTGAGCGTACATCAGCCTTCTAAACAGAGGGTCTACAGTAGCACCAATACTCAATACCATGATTTGACAGATACAACTATGACTACGAATTCACAACTATGACCACTCAGCTAACGTGACCACTATGTGGCCGTGGTAGCCTAGTGGTCAAGATAACGGACTCGTGGCCGGCGTGTCATGAGTTCGAGCCTTGTACCGTTAAAGACCCACCGCATAGAGGAATGCGCGTTAAATCTGTCAAGGCTTAAACGTCCTCTCATTGGTGCGGTGTGGAAGTTAGTAGAGGGGGTGTCAGCTCAGGAGTTATCCTAGTCACTTGACCATGGTTCAAAATTAAGAGGTCTATCACCAAACGCCGTCAAGTTGCTAAATAGTGCGACGTTTATATTCAATAATTTGGAATAAGTGTAGCTGGTGAATAATTATATTTTCAAGTAGATGTTTGAAATTTTAAAAATTTGTGGTGAAGCACACACAATGATTTTTAAAAACCAAAGTAAAACTAAAAAATGATCAAAACTACGTGTGTGTTATTAACATACAGAATCTTCAATAGTAAAAGAACACCTAATCTGTTCCACAGCTTCTTAGGTGGTATATTCAAAAAAATAGTATTCTTATTATAAGAACATCTTATATAAAATAATACACTCTTATATATAAGAACCACAAATATAAACATTAAGATACTCATCGCTTCGTGGTTTGTAAAACACTGCCTTTTATAGTTTTATTTAATATGTTAAAAAAGGAGTAACATTTCAGAAAAAAAATTAAACCCTTGAGATTATGATATTTCATTACACAAAGAGTTAAATAACAGGCGAAGTGTTTGTTTAATGAAGCCATTTTAATTTAGCCTAAAAATTAGAACAAGATATTTATTCAGAAAAATCATCAAGAAATTTATTTTCATCAATCTTGTTACAAAAGAAATTTGATTAAATTAATATAAATTTTTTTTAACTCATTTTTACTCAATGATAAGTTTTCAAATTTGTTTCATTTGCTAATTAATAATATTGTTACAAATATAAGAAACTGTCAGGAGAATAGTGAGAAAGCTTCATAATTCAGATACCAAATAAATAAAAAAAATTAAATTATGCATTAAACATTTGCCATTGATAAAAACAGAAATTTCATTCACATAAATTTCTTTTTTTAAGAACACATTTGGTTAGAAATGTGTTTATTTTAGAACACATCTTTGAGCAGAGACAATTAACCTCATACCTCACTAATTGCATTTTTGTAACTCACAGTATTTAAGCTGTGTTGCAAAGTAACACATTAATATATGATCAAATCATTCATTTTGTTGTAAATCGGATGCTACAGACCAATAATGGGGGGAAGGAACAATCACTTAATACTGCCCTAACATAAGCGGATTAAAAGAGAGTATGTACTAATCCTATTAAATGCCTTTAAACTATGAATGACAGAGTAAACGAAAATTGACTTAGAATATCATTAGGTGAAATTTTAAAACGCGGACATTTTTAACGAGAAGTTACACTACTATTGGCACGATAAACAAAATAATTTTTATCTAATTTTGACTGAAATTTGACTGCTTTAGTTTATAGGAGCAGATGAATTAAAAGCAGTTTTTAAAGCCTTTTTAAGATGTATATTTTAAAATTTGTTAATTTTATTTTATAAAAAATATTAATTTTAGTCGAATAAATAAGAATCACAGTTCCATTTTAATGTGTTTTTTTCTCTCCCTCTCTCATAGTAACTATGTCTGGATCAAAACTTTCAAAGTTTTTTCTCATATTTTAAAGCGCTCAATTGAGCTGAAATTTTCTGTACACGATTGTTTTGGATGATATGATAGTTTTTAATTTATTATAACTCTAAATTAACTGTTTAAATAATTAAGGGAAACTTCTCCTCTCTCTCTCTCTCTCTATTCTGACAATGTTAAATTGGCTGTTTTCGATGTACCTTTTCTCAAAATCTGTTATAGGTACTTGCTTGAAATATATATATATATATATATATATATATATATATTTCATACAATTAAAGTACATCTTTCTCATTATACTGAAATGAGCTTTTAGCTAATTTTGAATTTTCTCATGATTTATAAAATATTTTATCAAACATAGTGAAATTTGACCCATTTTTCACATAAAAAAATTTGTAAAAAATAAATTTTTGAATTTTTACTAAAAGCTCATTTTAGTACATATTAGCCATCATTAAAGATATATCATAAAAATTTACATATCTGTGAAGAGGAGTTTCTCAGAAAAGGTACATCGAACATCAAAATTTACATTTTAAGATAAATTGATTTTAATGTATACAGAGAGGCTTCTAATCGGCTAGGAAATAAAAAAAAAAAAGGTTTAAGAAACAATAAAAGATGAATGTTTTGGTTTATATCAGACATTCAACTTTTGAGCAAAAATGAAGTACTTTGTTTACATTTACGCCATTCAAATGGGCATTGCTCAGTTTCAACGATTATTTAAAATAGGTTTTGAGGGCTTCTAATTATCCTAGAGGTTAAAGTGAGGTATTTTTAGAAAGGTTAAAATCTATGTATGCAATTTGAAAATGTAACAATCTCAAATTTTAAAAAAAAAAAAAGATTTTAGTTTTCCGACACCCTTTAAAAAAAATAAATTTTACTAATAACTTCAATTGTTTACAACGTGAAAGAGTTGATTTCTTTTAAAGATAAATGTATCTTGTACATTCATTAAAAGAAAAAAATACAATTAATATCTATCAGATTCTGATTTTTCAAATATACAGATAATCAGAATTTATTTTGATTCAGGACTCATTCAAAGAGTGTTACAGTATACACTACATCTTACTTCACGTATTTTAATATGAAAATTATTATCTAACATTGCGAAATTATATCATGGGATATATTTCTACCCTCAAATGCTCCCATTTTTTGAGTTCTTGTTCTATAATATTAGAATTGTTCTTCTTAATCTTGTTCTATAACATTATTATTATAAGAAAAAATATATATAAAAATCTTGTTAAAAATAATACCAATTTTAACACCCTTTTATAACTTTCACTTGTATGTAACGGAATCTTTTAACTCAATTTTCACCCACTTTAAAAGATAAGATTAATTCGAAATTTTGCTCACTTGTCCAGGACCGATGACAATACAATAATTTCATAATTTTGTTCCATTGTCCTGATCAGGATCATCCGGACTAACGATTTCCAATTTTCAGATCCTATCCGCATCTGGCGACTAATTATAGATCTCATTTCCAGATTTGGCGACTAAAATATTAAGTTACAACTTAGTTCGATTAACTATACAAGGGTGTTTTTTAGTTTTTTAAAACTGTAATTTATATTTAAGTTCGAATTAATTTCAACTACCAGTCCGGAAACTAAAACATTTTATTGCTTAATCATAGGTAACCAGAGGTTACAATAAAATGGCGTAAAAATCAGAACACAATTAGATGGCGGTTTCAACGAAGTAAAGCAACAATTAAAAGGAAATACTTTTTATTAGTTTGTCCCATTATTTATTTTCTAATGAGATATTCGGATAATTAAATCAGGGATTTTACAACAATGTTTTAATGCGACAAAAGAAAATCTGAGATAACAGTAAATCTAATTCATTTTAATGTATCGCGATGAAAGAGAAGAATAGCAAAGGTTAAACTCGAGAATTTTACTGCAAGTTTCATGAGCCACAAATTAATCATTTCATTTCTTAGTACAAGTCATTTGACAGCCAAAACTTTCATCATTTCCCTCCGGTATTTTGTTCGATAGTATAGTGTCTTGTGATCATTTGTGCATGACTAATGGTCTTATTGGTGGCTTAATTAAGTATTTTATCAATGGAAGGTTGTGACGCCAGAGATAACTGCGAAACTGACATTTATAGGATGAGAAAGAATTGAATGGGACGCGTAAAGATGTAGAAGAGCTCAAAAATAGGAAGTAAAACTAGTATTAATCTAATTAAATAATTTAACGCTACAATAAGTACTGCTGAAAGGGATAAATTTTGCTCATTCAAAGCTAAACTACTGATTACAATAAAAAGAACATAATTAGTAAATTATTAAATCTTTTAAAATTCATAGCAAATTTTAAAAGAATTATTTACAAAACGAGAATTTTTTAATGTTTAGAATCTACGTTTTTCATTTCTAACATTGAGAGGGGGTAATTTTATCTAAAAATACTTTCTTGTAGTAACTAGTAAGCAACTTAATATATGTTGTCGTTGCTAATACCCCATGTCTAACCGTTCAGATCAAGGCTCACGAAATTCATCGTGGTAAGGGCCTGTCGTTAGCCATAGCTTTCAGCACCATGCAGGTCACAGTACGATTCCACCCTAATTTTGAGGGCGAACATTCTGAAGATGGTGAGAGGCCTCGCACCTCTCCTTCCACCAACCTCACGAGAGAACTTGCAGCTCGACGGCTATTTAGAGTATCCCCATACCGCAAAGGCACTACGCATTTACAAACATCCATGCCTTCTCAGGGATTCGAACCCAGACTCTACGACACAGCAGTCAGCGTCACTAACCCTTAAACCCATGGGTTGCTCATTAAATGTGTAATGAAGAGGTAAAAATGTAACTCGTGTAAGTTTTCAAAAATATATACAGTCGAACCTCCATATTACGAGCCTCTATATTGCGAATTTTTCTCTTTTGCGAACTTTTTCTTGGAACCAAGAACATTTCACGATTTCCTTCGTAAAATAACCTCCCAATAGCGAAGTTTATTTTCTATATAACGAACCTTTTCTCTATGATTCAATTTTTTTCTATTTTTTAAGTGTTTCTGGACATTTCAAGTTATTCTCTCTTTTAACGCATTTTATAAGGGTCATAAATCTTGAATTGGTTTTATTAGGTGCCTGACTCACGGAGAGCAATATAACTCTGGGCGTTTCCTCAAGGAAGTGCAACATTTAACCCCATTGTCCAGTTCACTTGAAACATCTTCGATAAATGTTAATGTTCTAAAATAATGTATGTTTAAAATGACTTGTATGCTTTAAAGTAGAAAATATCCTTAAAATCCTTTAATTTTAACACAAAATTATTTTCTTAATGTTGAAAATACAGTCGATATAACTCGATATTCTTTTTTCTTGCTTTCCTTGCACACAGTTTTTTCTTTCTTTCTTTGTTTTTTTTATGGGTAAGGTGTATAAAACAAATACATATTAATTTACGAAAAAGATGAGAAAAATACTTTCTAAGAAAAATATATGGTGTTTATCAATATAAAATTTTTGTTTTACGTGGTTTATAAAGTATATTGAAAGATGAACCTCTATATAACGAATTTTTTTTCGGGATTTAGTGACTTCGTTAAATAGTGGTCCGACTGTATATATTACGGAGATGAAAATTTTATTAATAACGCCACTCCACTTTAAAATGCTCAATTTCTGAACAGATTATACTCAATTTTATATGCTCAGCATAAATAACCTACTATAAAATGTTCAACTAATAAGAATTTTGTTGGTTGATTATGAATTCTATTAAAATTTTGCGGTAATTTTTATAAACAAATAATTTTGTTCTAGAAAATTGGTACATTGCCATAAAAATTCTAGAGATGTCTAGTAATTCTGTGTGTGTGTTTTTAATAGTAATAATACCAGTGAAGAAAGAATACATTAAAAATTAAACGCTTCAGATAAAAAAAAAATTCAAATGAAAAGTGTATACATTTTCTTCACATTTTTAACCTTAAAATGTGATAACAAGAATTTTACGATAGACGCAAGGATACTTTGAGGCATGTACAAACTGGAACCAGGCTTCGTCTCGTTCTCGATTCGGCCTCAATATTATGTGATGAATAATTTTAAGCATCAAATGCTATTCACGGTGTAATGACTTCACACAGCTCTGGGATAAACTATTTATTTCTCAGTAAGAAATTCAATATATATATATATATATATATATATATATATATATATATATATATATATATATATATATAAAAAGAATATTCTATCACAATTAATTAGCATATGGGTCCATAGATTTCGAGTCCCTTTCGCTGCAATGTCTTTTCTCTCGCATAAATTAGTGTCCTAAATTGACACTGTAGAGGAAAGTCCTATACCTAGGATACGTAAACAGGGTTCACTCTCGGTAATTCCACACCAAGTCTGGGTGAGTTCTCTGGCTCCAAATTCACCGTGCTCCTTCGCAATTTTTATCGTTCCAAAATCCGCCTTACTTCGTGGATCCAGTATCGCTTTCTTTTGTTGATCGGGACTCAGACCGTTCCTGGATCTCCCCAGTTCGGAGACCGCCGTACTTCGCGGACTCGCTATCGCTTTTTCTTATCGCTCAAGAGACCTCACCGGCTCCCCTCAAAATACAGTCTCCCTTCCGGACTCTTTCGCTCCCCTTATATCCCTCTCTCTCTAACCATCCCTCCTAATCATCCTTCTGAGAACTCTTGTTCTTCTGCCGCCCCTGTCGGTCTCGGCTCCCTTGATCTCTTGTTTTTCTGCCGCCCCTGTCGGTCTCAGCCCATCTGATCTCTTGCCCAATGAGCGCCGATGGCGCGGTGCACATTGTAAGTTTGAAGACGCGATGTCGTCATCGAATCGTGGGGAAACGAAAGCACAATTTTATGGCATCTCTTTTTGATAGTCCGGACCGCCTGGGAAAATGGGTCCAAATCTTTGACCACCCAGTTACGAAATTCTTTCCCAGCAATTAGGGAAATGTCTAGAACTTTCGCAACGTCTGTCGTCAAGGGGCAAGGCAAGGGGTCTGTTAGCAATTAGGGGGAAGAGACCGGATTTGTCACAACGGACATAATCTCGATAAAACAGGGAATTTCATCTGGCTATAGATATCATATCATTATTATGTCTAGGCCTAAGCCTACCACCATACAGTATCATTTAGTCGAAATGAGGTCTGTGAGATTATGATTCTCGTACATTTATTTGTTACCGGTTCTATACGAGTGTTTGAAAACATGATGTATACTGTCGACTTACAGGGGTGGCAGTTGAGGTAAACTTTTACATGTTTGCCCAGACTCTCAAGAAACCTTAAGACGCCCCTGATTAACTTAGCTGTCTGGAGAAACACAATACTACGGATCTCGAAATTTAAAACCTTAGTCAAGTAACTAGGATGATATTTAACTGATGTCTCCTCATCAAAGTTCAAAACCATGTTATAGAACACTTTGATTCTTGGTTTTACTTAACATGACGCAGCCTGTGTTACTCGGTGTGAGAGATACTTAACCCGTCACTTCATGCGCAGGGTATGTCATACCCACCATCTAACTTATTCAATGCTCCTTTCTTTGGAAAATGGAAAGTTCCTCGTCAAACCGACTTTAAGGTCATTAAGGCCTTTGAAGGGTCTTAGCTTGTAGGTGGATTCTGAATATTGTTACGTTGATTGGGGGTTCGAGGATTTTATGCAGATCAGTAGCAAAGAGCAAGACAGTACTTTAAGAGCGATGAGAATTTATTGTAGAAAATCCAATCCTTTAAATGCAGGATTCAGCAGCAATATTTACAGAAGGTCTTCACACCTTCAGCCGCCCGCAGACACAATTATCGGTGTCTAAAATACACGTATATAAAAGATTATTCACAAGCAATCACTCGTTCAACAGCCGAAGTAATCACTAATCAACAGTCAAAGCAATATTAACTGATCGCTAGTCAAAACCTGACTGACTGACTTTCGGCGAGCTCTTTCTCTATTTATATCCTTCGTGAATAATTCAAGAAAAACACGTTTGCGTTATAGGTCTTGAAAGTAGTGTATTTCTCTACTAATTTCTCGAAGAATCCAGAGGGTTCCGAACTCGCCCAAAATGGTCACCAACATGATAGCCAAGTGGCCAAAATGGTCGCCAAAAATGACGACAACTAGGCTCTATCACCAAGATGTCGCCAAGTTCCCATTAAATTACCATTATAACGTAAAGGGGACAGCGTTGCTTGTGAATATTACAGTTTTAACGTAAATTAAATCTAATTTAGAGTAAGATTTATATAAAGGCATAGAGCACATCCAAATACAAATTATTTACACTGTTTTACACAATATTCGCAGCAATATACATTTTTGGATACCGCCTCTTAGGGTATGTCATACTCTGCACGTGAATTGCTGTTACAGTTTTCTGAATACATAAGCCCGCTTTAAAATCTTTCTTATGCTATGGCGTATTATTGTAGTTATGATGAAGAAATTCGACATTTAAATAATTATACGGATATAGTATTTAATATATATATAGTACTACAGTATTATCGAATAAGAGAGAAAGTTTCTTTGCGATTCTAGTCTTCGTTGCACTCACTCGCTACGAAGGCTAAAGGAGTGCATAAACGATGTATTGCCTGACTTAATAGAAATAACAGAAAGACTAAATTTATACGAGTAAAAAATGTAATAAATATATTATATTTCCTATTTTTCTTCCTTTTTCATCTTTGCATACAAATTTTATTGGAAAAATAGAATGCAAGCACCCCTTGGGTATGAAATACACTACGCGGAAAATCCCGTTGATTTTTTTCGAGTGAGTAATCTCAAGTTAATGGAATCAGGGTTTGAAATCAAGATCATGAAGCTCACGATCTTGGACGCTTTCATCTAACGATTATGCACAAAAAATATAAAGGGAGAAAAACTAAAACTAAGATTGTATTTAGAGATTTATATTAAAATATTACAGCAAAATTTTAAAAGAATATATTTTTCTTAAAATTTTCACCTTTGGCAAGGATAGAGGACTTTTATGTTTCCTAGGTTTATACAGGGCGGTGCAAATAAAAGTGATCTGGACGAATGGATGTGAAAGTGAAGCGCACATCAAGTGATCGAAACCTGTTAAGATCTTAGTACGATCTATGTAAGGGTGAATTGACCAGGGTACATGTTAAGATGGTACTTACAGTACAGCAGAGGGTGTGGAAAATTATGTTACAACAAATTCGTGGAAATAGTGTGTTCGATTGTTTGTTCATGAATTTTAAGTGCCTGCAGAATGACATGCATTGATTAGTCACAAAATGGCGTCAGTCTGGACATGGCCCTAGCCACCCAAGTCACCTGATTTGTCAGTGTGCGATTACTTTTCGCGGGGAACCCTCGTCTAAGGTGAATCATAACAGCCCTCATGATCTACAAGAATTGCAGCAGAATATTTCTGATGAAATTGCAATAATTCCAGTAGTTCAGTTTCGATTTGCCTTCCGCAACTTTCTGACCAGAGTCCAAAGGTACGAAGAGATAAATGGTGTGGTCATTTTTAACATCTGCTATAAGTAGAATAACGACCTACCTCCTTTAATTTGTGGTGCTTTTTTGTAACCTCCAGGCCACTTAACACATCACTCAGTAAGTCCCGGGCCTAATATATAGATAGCGTTACCTTCTAACTTTCTTAAGGTATCCGACTATGTTCGGAACCGTGATTTTAAAAAAGCGCATAAATAGATAATTTTCATGATATTTAGTGTCACTGAGATTAGAATACATGTATAAAATTGTTTTAAAACACATTTTGACAAAAATAATTATTTAAATACAATATTTTGGCAAAAAAGTAACTAAGAATAACTATTTTTTCAAAATGTTCTCCTTCTATAAAAAATGCTTTTAAATAATAATATTATGTGTGTGTGTGTGTGTGCTTATATAAGGTAAAGACATCTCCAGAGAATCTGAACTATTTTTTTTTGAAAAATTCACATTATTTTCAGAGTTACAACCAATAGAAATATAATTATCGGCGTTTTTTTCTTAAAATTTCTCCCCTCCGTTGTTGTAAAACATGGATAAACCCACTTCTAAGTTATATATTTCAAAAATTCTAGTTGAGCCTCTGAACAGAGGTCTGAGCTACATACAGGCAAAATATTATTATAATAGAAGCATTTTTCACAAAAGGTGAATATTTTGAAAACTGGTCATTCTATGTTCATTTTTTGTTCAAAATATTGTACTCAAATAATTTTTTATTGTAATAATATTTTTAAAACAATTTTATATACATTTTCTAATCTAAGTGACACTAAATATCATAAATATTATCCAGTTACACGCTTTGGAAAAATCACGGTTCCGAACGTAGTCGGATACCTTAAGCCTAACCTAGAAGTACTAACTTTCAAACAACACGTGTCAAAATTTCGTGATAATATCTTGTTTAGTTTAAAAGTTACAGAGGTTCTAATGAAGCAACTTTTGTTTGCTTAGAAACCATGGATGAAAAAGAATTTGCGCCACTGTATATAAATGCTTAAAAAAATTCTTATAATATTTTTAACATAGAAGCGAGAAGAAAGCAATCACGCTCAACCTCTCTGACCCTCCTGTTCATTTCATTTAGTCGTCATTTTCAGAACGTAATTTCAGTTTATTAATAACGCAAAATTCATATGCATTGCGTCACCAACCTATGTATGATCCAACTTCTGAGACAAAATCATTTCAAAAATGTTTTACAATCCGAATACTTGTGGATCTTTACGATTCAACAGGATTGATGCATAGGACAAGACTCATTGCTTCCTTTCGAAAATCGCTTCCTAAATTAATGAGAGCGGGGCAGGGCAAAATCACTTTCACTTTCGGAACGAATTCATCTTCATTCCCGTCTCTTTCGAAAACTTTAACCCCGCCCCCTTAGGGAATATTCGAAAACGGAAAGAGTTTCGGGAATATTCCGTAATGAAATGGGACTGTAGTACTCCAGCTAGGAGACTTTTCAGGAGATGGAAAATTCTTAACGATATATTGGGTAATTTAGCGTCTTGAGAATGTTTTAAAAGGAGAAGAGGGTGATAAAGACAGTTGAACAAGGCAAGGAAAATATGTAAAGTCTCCGAGACAATTATACATTGCAGATGCTGATTTCAATGCATGCGTTGTTATTTTTTTCGAGAAAATAATATTAAGCATTAAAAACATGCGCATATCATTGGAATAAAAATAAATTACTTTAATACACCTTATTCTTTTTTTTCCGTAAAGTGTTTCCCCAACTTTGGGGGGCCCCTTAGGGCGTGACAACTCACAAGGTGCGAGCATATTGAAAAAGTAGAGAACAAAAGATTTTTAAAAAAAATTTTTAATTTACTGAAAGTAAAAAAAAAATACATTCTGACATAATTAAAAAAAAAATAAAATACACATTTACACTGATATATTACACTTATAAATATATCATTCAAATGTATTTTATAATTTTTAACAATACTAAGTTAAAAAGTTTATTAATTACCAGTGACCCCAGAGCTTTAAATATATATTTTAAAACAAAAAAATTTAAAACAATCTTGATAATTTTTGTACGGTTTATTAAACCTTGACCGGCGTCAAAAGTTTGCGATTCGTTCCAAATGCCAACCTTCTCCACGTTGGCCCCGTATATAATGTTTGGGGGGGGGGGAAAAGTAAAAATTCGGGAAAAAGTTCCTCGCAAAAATTTTGGGGTTTTTGATTAAAATTTTCGGAAAAATTTAAGGAAAGCAGTGCACAAAAGAGATCGTACTTTATAAGACGTATATATGGGCTGGGGAAATAAATGTTTTGGCTTTCAAGACGTTTATATACACGGGGGGGGGGTGTTTAAAAAGGGTTAAAGCTTTTGTAGTTTTTTTAAAATCAAAATATAGTATTATTGAATTTAATTTTACTGTATGGGGGCCCAAAAAAATTATGATTGAATATTGGGTCGCGAGTATTGCAACTTTGAGAATCACTGCAGTAAATACTTTTTTCGAAAAATCGTGCGAAAAAGATATGATTTGCATAATAAAAAGAGGTGTGTGTTCTCATGTTGACAAAAGCAGTGTAATATGTGAAAACTTTATACTTTTTAAAAAAAGGTGAAAAA